>PVJA010014345.1:0-47597 GCA_004027025.1 Myocastor coypus
AACGCAGAGCTAGATTGGTGAGATGAGCTTTAGGAGGCTTAGATTCAATAGCCTCCAACATCACAAGCTTCACTGGTGGCCCACTGCAATTGCAAAACCTTTGACTGTGTATGTATCTGCTTCCTCTTAGTCCAAAGAGAAGTATATTCTTTCCTTTTCTTTTTTTTTCTTTCTTTTTTCTAAGCAACATCAATAGGGAGGTGGGTCTTGCCCACACACTGTACTCTGTAGAATGATTGTGAGGACAATATGCAATATGTCAACTTTCAAAGAAAAGAAGGGGGAAAAGAAAAAAAAAAAGTAATGTGGATTTAGAAAGGTTAATGTTTAATTGTTTGATCAATCTTATATATCTATATGTATTAATTTAAACTGATCTGATAATGAAAATATGTAATATAACCATTGTTAAATTTAAACAATAAAAAAATTGAAAAAATAAATAAATAAATAAATAAATAAAAGTGTTTTTGCTTGAAAAAAAAATAGTGAAAAAATTCCAAGATATACACTGAGCATGGGATAGCAAATATTATTGTTTGCTTTTGTGGTTCTGGGGGTTGAACTAAGTGTCTTTACACTGAGCCCTTTTTCTTTTTTCAGTGTCACACAGGGTCTGTCTAAGTCACCAAGTTCCCTAGGCTGGGGTCAAGCTTTCCATCTTCCTGCCTCAGCTCCCCAGAGTGCTGGGATTAGAGGTATGCACTGCCATGCCCAACTGAGTTTTTGAGCATTATATGTAATCAGTTCACTTTTTATTTTTAAAGACATGTGTAAAGAAATTCAATTTCTGTCTATAAAAATGTAATTATTTTAAGTTGCTGAGTCCACGTAAACAAGTTTAGACCTCTTGCTAGACCTAAGTGGAATGTTATCTGTATAAGCCCATGTGCCGGCAGATTGCCCCACTGGAGTGCCTAGTGCAAAGCTATCGAAACTGGTGTGGAGCAGCACCAGCTTCCAAGTCTACCTTTCCATCGCCAGCCTTACTCCCAAAGGACTGGAACTCCTGTGAGTGCCCTACTGTGAAGATTTCTGGAACAAGGTCAAAAGGTCAGCTCTTTCCATCTTTACATTTATTGACTAAAAATAAATATGGGGGTATTTTTGCATTGAGGTCATCATTAAGCCCCCAAAATGTGAATCAGTACACCACGCCAGTTATCATGTCATCTAGATGATATCGCCCCTGTTTGTATTCCTGAAGAGAGACATAGAAAGAGCAGCTACTCTGGGAATGACCCATATCCTGTTAAAAATGCCATGGTCCCCAGGAAATCAGGAACTTTATGATAGAATAGAGAGATTAGGCACCATAATAAAATACAGTGCTTAAAACTGAATTTAGCACAGTATATGTAAATTGTTTTCTACCCTTTGTGCTTCTCAAAACTTGATGGCTCTGAGGTGCGAAGTAGCCACCATTCAGTCATTCTTTCACTCACACGCCCCTTCAGCACACAGTCTCACCACAGCCGCCCAGCAAATCCCATCAATGAAGGTAGGAGAGAAACCTGCATTCTCAAAAGAAGCCAGGAAATCACAGATTCTCTCCTGGAACTTCAGTTGTTACATTGTCAAAGGATCTGAAAGGAGGGGCACAAACACTTGGATGGGGAGAGTTCAGATCCCACCTAGAGGAAGCAGGTGTTTCCTGTGCCCCTACCACAGAGACTGAGACTGAGAAACTGTGAGACACAGTCACCCTTAGATCAGGGCCTCTCTATCCAATTCAGCTCTGCAATCTCCTGCCTGATGAGGACACACGAAATTTGCTTTCCAAGGATGAGGTTGACAGAGCAGAGAAGGCAATATCTGTGCTGATGCAGGAGCGTTCCTTAGTGTTCCTCCTTCAACAGGCAAAAGTGCAATAGAGTTAGTTAGACAGTGTCCTGCAGTGCAGCCCCCAAGCAAAAGGCATAACCACCACATAGAAGAGCCCCTGCCCCAAGCAGCAACAGCCGGAACACAGCACGGCCCAGAAATCACCTTTGGATACTTGACTGCTGAGAGGTGATGCAAGGTGCTGCCACTAAGGACTCCCTCTCAGGCTGTGCTACTAGGAAGGCCCTCCTAGGAAGGCTCCGGTATCCCAAGAGCACACGCTGTGCCTGTTCTTCCTGAGGAGCTGTGATGGGGCAGAGTATCATGTTTGTTTGTGGACCTCCTTTTCCCTTGACATGCGTGTAAATGCAAAGGTCACCTTGGAGGAAGTTGCACTGGCCGTCTGTTGAAGGAAGGCAGCGCTACAACTTTGGCAGCCTATGTGTTGTAGCATTATTTCTTCATCAGCTGACGCAGACGAAGTTTTTGCAAAGGTAGATACTAATATCTAAATGGTAGTTTATCACAAATAAAGGGAGAATTTCCACATGTTCAAAGGAAAGTAACTATAAAATAAAATTTAATGTACTCAACCATAATTGTTCTAAAAAATGTGGAATGAGGGCCCGCAAGATAGCTCAGCAGACTAAGCACGCGCTTAGGCAAGCATGGGGACTGCATTTAATCCCCTGCACCATATGCTGTGCAGGCCCCACCCCCAGGCGCAATGGATGTGTTGATGCACACCTGTAACCCCAGCACTGGGGAGGCTGAAAAGAGGAGGGTTGCTACAAGTCTGAGCTATGTAATGAGACCCTGTACCAAATACATTTTTTAAGAATGTGGAGTAAAAGGTGGGGAAATGGACCAGGTTTCCATCAAAGTAATGGTAAGAATAGACTGAGCACCATGTCCCGGTGCTCACGGGATCCCCAAGGCCACAAGAGAAGCAACCCCAACACTGACCTCCTTGGACCATGTGCATTCAGCTAAGAATGTGCCAGAGGAGGAGGAAAACATGACATTCCTCCCAGTGCTGTCTCCACATCAGGCTGAGGCCCTGCAGCGTGGATCCTCAGCGCTCCCTTTTAAGAAAGGAGCAAGTGCTGCTGGTGAAGTGAACTGCTTGGGTGTGACTCTGAGTTTCCACCCGCTTCTGGTCGTGGGGGTAGCATTTGCCTTCACTCTGCTCCAGGGCTGCCGACCATCAGCCCTGCATTTCACCCCGTGTGCCCACCCACATGCGTCACTGTTTTCATTTCTACTGTAAAATTGTGTCTGCAGATATATTTAGACGCACTTACGAGTGTGGGAGTCCCCTCCCTGATCTTTTTCCATCAAAGTAGCTTTCTCTTTCTGAGAACGTGCTCTGTTCTCATAGTTTGCTCCATGCTGAGAAGAACCCTCTGCAGGTCTGTGAACATTTACAAATTCACCAAGAAATGATTCAAAGCAAGAGAACAATTGAAACTGCAGAGCTGGCCAAGTACAAAGGCACACACCTATAATGCCTGCACTCTAAGAGGCTGCACAGGAAGGATTGCAAAATCAAGGAAAACCATGGACAACTTAGAGATACACACAATACTAAAAATTTTCAAAGACTGGAAATTGTAGGTCAGAGCAATGGTGCTGGGTTCAATTCCAAGTACTACATAAAGCAAACCAACAAAAAGTACAAAAACAAACAAATAAAAATTTGCAGTGTGATGCAGACTAGCTGAGATTTCTCTCTCTCCCAGGATGTCACATAACACCTCATTCACAGACAGTGATCAAGTGGGGTGGTGGGCCATTCTTTTGGAAAGTGGCATTAAGTCTGGCATGGGACACCTAACAGCCTCTGTTAGCAGCACCAACAGGTTCCTGAATTATCAGAACAGAGGGTTTGGTTCTGATCCACTGGGCATCTCTGAGGAGTAGGATGTCTCTGAGCCTCCCCATGGCTTCTGTGAGAGATGTTCTTGACTGTTCCTAAGTGCTGGGGAGTGGGCAGATTGCAGGGCCTTCATAGCCCATGGGAGCTCTGTGTATTGTCTCTGTGTGCGTGTGTATGATTATACCATGTAAGAAATATCCAAAGTTCCTGAACTATACCACTTAGGATTTCAAATAGGAAGTGCAGATAAATAATGCTAGTGCTTCTCTTACCTCACCAGAAACTACCTGACTCATACCAGGAAGTATCGACATGGTTCCACACATCAGTATCAGTTCCTGTGGTTTTACTGACATGAGCACTCCAGAGTCATGTGCGAGAAATACCACTGGAACAAAATGGTAAAAACACTGGCCACACTCAGGCTCTAGGGCACGTTGTTAGTGGCGCAGCCCAGCCACTGAGGCCAAAGGTCCATAGGAGTGGGCAGGTCTCTGCAGGGCTGACAAAATCTCAGAGAAGACTGGCTTCTGATGAGGGATGAAGTGGTGATTATCCTGTTTGTCTAAAGACTTCTCACATGACAGCAGAGGAGAAAACCAAAAAGGCAACAGCTTCACCTGTTTTTATCAAGTAGTGTCCACTATGAATCATCCCACCCCATATGACTGGTAAAGATGGTGTCAGAATTGTTGCTGTATGTTAGAATATTGCTATGGCAAAAGAGATTGGAATTCCTTTCCCCTTCTTGATGAGAAACAGTTCATGAGGACAGGGAACAGCAAAATCCAAGCTGGGGTGGCATCAACAAGGTTCAGACTCAAGTATTTCCATCCCCTGTGCCCCACTCCATGCTCACAGCAGAGTTAGTGACAGTATCAGTACTGGTGCAGTGAATTGGAATAAGGAAGCTTGCACTGGCCATGTGAAAGCCCAACCAGGCTGTCCCCTACAGCTGTTAGAATTTGTTGTGTGCCTTGGAAGACTGGGTATGAATGAGGCAGCCCAGGCAAATGCGATCAGTCTGCTGGGGTCCAGGAGAGCCTGGCCTGGCCAGGACTCACTTCATACTGCCTAGGGACTTGGAGCTGATGCAAGACAGGACGGCAGCCCTCTGGGGGCAGCAACCCACCAGCAGGCTCTCTTTGATGCTATCTTATAGGGTAAGAAGGACTCACTGTACCAGCTCATGTTTTCCAAAGGTCGGGGAAAGCGAAGCTGCAGGCTTTTCGGTAGCTGCAGGACTCTGAGGTCCACACACCTTCAGTTTCTCCCATAGCTCCAGGTTCTGTCTTGTCAAAGCATCTATCTGGTCCTGGAGTTTGCTATGAGTGACAGACCACTGTGTCACCCGTCTCCTGAGTTCACCCCGGAGGGCAGAGACCTGCTGCTGTAGTCGCTGCTGTGGGGAGAGAACACAGGACCTCAGAGCCTCTGCATCATGGATGAGCCCCTTCCCACGAGAGGTTTCCTACATAACAGTAAGGAGAAACCAGAAAGGGCAACAGCTTCACCTGTCTTTACCAATGGCATCAACTGTGAGCTATCCTGTACCATGGGACTGGTAAGGATGGTGGCTGAATTGTGATTATGTGTTAAAATATTGCTATAGTAGAGACCAGAATTCTTTTCTCCTTTTTGATGCTGTCCTCACAGTACTGGTATGGCAGGAGTCAGGAAACATGACAAGTACTTTGAGACACAGATTACACTTCCTGAAATGTGCCTTCTTGGCCAGGCACTGTCGACCTGTAATAAGCAAGCAGCAGTAGGTGCAGAAGAGATCCCGTCCCCTGTATATCTGGAAGCAAGAAAGTACTGCAGGACAGAAGCCAGATCCCACTGGGTTAACTGTTGAAGACAGCTGCAAGCCTTCTTCCTGGAGATAGTCCCAAGGACAGACCTGGGCCAGCTCTACCAGAAGCCTTTATTTGCCCGGCCATGAGCCACCATCGCCAGAGACTCAAGGGCCTTCTCCTGGCTCTGCCCATTCTCTAAAACTCCTGCTCCTCTCTGAGGGCCACTTATTCCCTGGGTATCTCCCGTGTACACATGAAATAAGCATGTCCTTAAACCTGTGTGTTTTTCTGGTGGGTCTGCCTCTTGTACAGGGTTCTGCTCCAACTACCAACCTGTGATAGAGAAAACATTTTCTTTCCTTACAGTAGTTTCCTTTCACAAATATTATCTCCCAAAAGTAATAGCATCACATTGCAAATCAACTAAAATTTAAGGGGAAAATAATGATTTGAGGAGAAATTAGCAAACGTATTATTCTCCTAGTACATTCCAGAAACAGTGGAAAAGTGATTGAATTTTAATTCTAAATTGAATTCACATTCTTCCTTATGTCCCCTGAAGGTG
Source organism: Myocastor coypus (assembly GCA_004027025.1). NCBI lineage: Eukaryota > Metazoa > Chordata > Mammalia > Rodentia > Myocastoridae > Myocastor > Myocastor coypus. The sequence continues at coordinate 6,068 of PVJA010014345.1, forward strand.
TCCTAGTGATCCTAAACTGGTAAAGACTGGTGACAAGGAGCAGAAGGGAATGGCAATGTGACAGGTGACCAAGCAGAGGATGAGGAGTCTCTGTCGATTCAGTCCCTGTCATTTTTCCCACGTGGAATCTTTTTTGTTATTATTTTATTATATTATATTAACATCCTTTGGCTGTATGTAGGGATGGAGCTCAGCATGGTCTTTTCACACATGTGTGCTTCTTCCACAGCACAGCTGCCACTAGGAAAGGCAAGGAGAGTCCAGAAGCGCAGCAGGGCCCCCGAGGAGGGACAGCTGAGATGTCCCTGGGCACCAGCAGAGGGGGACACTGCCCTTCCAGAACTAGGATGCCTGTACTGTATGGAACACACAGTGACTTCTCAGAAATCCTACCTGGCCAGTGACAGCAGAGGGGACAATTCTGACTGGGAGCTAACTCCCGACTTCACACCGTGGAGTTACAAGGATGCGTGAAAAGTACGGGAAAGCACCCTCCACCTCCTCCCCTGCCGTCTGAAACCTACCCACAGGGCACTTGCCCCGAGGCAAGCTCTGGGCCTCCCTCTGTCCACAGATGCCTGTGTGCCATGGCTCTGAACCCCGTAGGGTTGGCACTCTCCAGCAGGAGGCTGCAGCTGAACCCTAGCAGCCTGCACTCATGGCAGGGGAAATTACTGACCCCAGGCTGGGAGGCCCCTTTGGTGCTTTCTGCTGTCAGCAGCTCATTCGCCAGGGCCTACGCTCGCTCTCCAGGTCCCTTCTAGCCCCTCCAACACTTGCTGTCATGGTGGCCAGGAACTTAGAGCAGCAAGTGGTACCCAGTGGCCCTCCTCCGCATGTGTGCTGTATGTTTGGATCACCCCGGTTCTGTCAGCCTGAGAAACCAGACAGAGGCTGAAGTTGGGGCTAAGCAGCTGAAGATGGGAAACCCTCAATCACAGCAAAAAACACCGTCGCCTCCTGTACTCCTCCTCAGGCCCATGCAGGACCAGCCAAGGGAGGAAGGCTGCACTGGGGACTGGGAGGGTGTCCATGAGGAAGCCCTCCTCCAGGGCTCCTGCTCCAAGCAGTCCTCGATAGGGCTGTGATGCCTGTCCCTTTCTCTGTCCTTCGAGGCAGTCTGGAGCAGTGTTCTCAAGGGTGGACGTTACCATTCTCCCTGCTCACATAATGCACTGAGGGCCACACACACAGGTCCCCACCAACACTTCAGGACAGGTGGTTCATCTTGCCATGTGGGGCTTACTATGGGGTTGAGGAGTCACAGGCCCTGGCTTCAGACCCAGCAAGGCATCCAGCTTCTTTGTGGGCAAGATGAGATTGAGGTGTGCATAGCTGACGAAGTACATTGTCACATGTCTGGGCAGAGCCTGGTGTCATGGACCCTGTGGGTATCACCTTGTGGAGGCCAAGCCGTTGCATCACAGCGAAACCCTGGACGTGAATGGTCATGCTTTTCCAGGAGCCCTCCATGTGACTGTGTGGGGGCTGTAGCTTTATTCCAAGAATAAATGGGGGTGGGGAGTCGGGAGGTGGCAGTGCAGGCCAAGTGCTTCAGGGAAGCAGACCCTGCAAGTGGGGCAGGGGCAGAAGCTCACAAAGACCTAGAAGTTGGCCAGGATGGTTCAAGCCATGCAAACTTTCTGGGTTCTGTAGATGTGGCTTTAAACCCGTCTTTTAAAGCTCCAGGTACCAGAGAAAAAAACAATATATTCACATTTTCTTTAAGTCCTCACCCTGCCTCTTGTCCATCAGAAGAGAAAGTCGTCACGGGAAGCAACACATGCCACAGAAGTGCGGCGCTGGGATGGTCCGCAGGACCACCAAAGCAAGGACAAGTGTCTGCTCCCAGACTGGAAGCAGGGTCATCCCTGTGAGCCAGCCTCCCATGCATGCGCACCGACTCTGCTCACCAAAGCCTGCTCACCAGCATCTGCTTGGCCTGGGGCTCCTCGAGAGGGACCCTGGCTGTGGTGTCCTCCGAGCTGGCCCTGGTTGCCAGGCCTGGCTCTTCCGCCTCCACTCCCTCGCTGGCATCCAGATGACTGGTCAGCATTCTGGTAGAGAAGGACAAGAGTCAGGGAGCTCCCTGATGTTCCCAGCTCTGCCCTCGGTGGGAAAGACATCGTCGCCATGTTCCTACGGAGAGCTAGTGTGAGCAAGCCCTCTCCTGTATCTCCCGCTGCCCAATCGTCCACTCTGTGCCAGGACAGGAACACAAAAGGCCCAGCTGCTCCCCAGTGGCCTGCACTTGACGTGAGTAGAAAGTGCCCACATCCATCAGAGGATCAGTGTGACCTCTGTCTGAGCACTCTTAAACATGAGCAGAGGTCTCAAGGGGGCACTGAGGAACCATCTTCTCCTTCATCAGGCCCCCAGCTGAGACAGACCCAGACCAGGGGCTGTGTGGAGCCACTTGCTGGAGTCATGACGAGGCCCCCAGGAGACCTCTGCATCCCCTGGAGGTGAAAGGAACATTCCCTTCTGCAGCACCAGTGTCACTGAGGCACAGGGCACACACACCTGTTAAACTGGAAGCAAAGCCAGGAGTGGGACACATGCCTGCCCTGTGGGGGCTGAGACAAAGGGAACAGACTAGAGCTCAGTCTGTGCAATTTAGACCCTGACTCAAAATAAAAATTTTAAAAACAGATAAAGGGACTAAAGATGTAGGTTAGTGCACAGATCCTGTGTTTGACCACACACACACACACACACACACACATACACACATACGTATGAGGCCTTCTCCCCCAAACCTAGCTGAGTCTGCTCCTCTCCACATTCTCCTTGGGGACCGCCAATGGGACCCACTGTGGGAAGGGTGTACGGTGATGTTGGGGGCTGAGGTGACTCAGCAGGCAGAGCCTCCAGGAATCTTGGGAATTTAGAAAGGGATCTTGATCTCAAACTGTTACAAAATCTTTCCTGTTTATAAACAGAAATGCTCTTTATATTTTGAGATTCTTAAAGCAAGATAAGCAACAGATAACAGAAGCAGGGAGACAGGTCATTTTCAAGTGGAAAGGGAACCAAGACATGGACAGGGAAGGAAAGGGAAGGGAGGGAAAGAAGAGCCGGGCTGCGCCGCCTACGCCTACACTCAGCACTCCCCGCGAGGGCCAGACGCGCTGCGCACTGTGAACTGGTACTAACAAAAGCAAGTAAAACTTGGTAATAACGTCAAAAAGCAGCAATGTTGTTACATGTAAACTTCAGAGTATATACACAGAGGAGAACAAACAGTTCAACCAGTCAGGGAAAGGGGTGGTTTCCTAAGGAGAGAGACAATTTGGGCGGGAGCAGCGGAGCTGCTGTGAGGCCTTACCCTGGTTGCCTCCTAGATGGCCTCTCCTGGTGTCCAGCACACATGGTGGATGGGGCGCTTTCCTGCAGAGGCTCAGGGTACTCGGCACCACACTCGTACATCCCTCTGTCTAGAGCAGACCCTCGCTAGGCCTGGATAGCCTCCCTAGTCCACAGCAGTTCCCTGTGGCAGGACACCGTTCATCTCTGTGCAGCCTCAGCGCCCAGCCCTGAGGCCCCAGCCTCTCATCTCTAGAGCCCCCTTATTGATTCTAAACTGACTTCCTGTCTTAAAGGGCCACACCTTCTCACAGGGCTTTTTGGCATGGTAAACGAATGAGAATTAGGTAGCTAAAACCTGTGATGCCGATTCAGTAGGCTTATCATGAGTGGGATAGGTATACCCACAGAGAGAATTACAAAAGGCCAAATTCTTGTTCCATATTGATGGGTGAAAATGTATGCAACGTTAAGTTTTCTTTTTTAAATTTAATTTAATATAATGTGATTTAATTTTGAAGAGTATAAACAAAAGCAAAACAAATGGCAAAAACAAAGACAGAAACAGGGTAACATACAACAGCACCTATGTTGCAGATTTTCAAAGCAAGAATAGCTAATTAGGGAGCTTGCCAGTTAGCTCAGCTGTTTAAGCACCTACTTGAGCAAACCCAGTCAAGTGTAGAGGACCACTGTTTGATCCCCAGCTCCACATGCCTGACCAGACCTGCTCTGAAGGCAACCTGAGCCAGCCAAAAAAAAAAAAAAAAAAAAAAAAAAATCTTACTCAACTTAAAAAAGAAGAATACCTAAAATAATGATAGTTGCTATATTACTTATTCTGTCGTCAAACCTGTTGCTCAGATTAACTGATACAATTGTGCAAGGTTGGACAAATAATTGAATATTAGTGTTTGCTTTCCAAAAAATAATATTTTTTGTCTTTTTTACTTTAAAATTATTTTAAAGACAATACAATAAAAATTGATAAGGCACTAGAAACAGTACACATTTAGAAGACCAAGGATGAGAGGTATTCAACAATGGTTTTTGTATTACAAATTGCTGTCCCTGATATAGTTGCTCTGATTGCGAATATCCGCACACAGAATTAGTCAACGTCAAAATTCTGAATAATACCAAGTTTTCAGTGTGTAGTATGTAGTGAGAAATCATTCCTTTATGCAGACTCATATATACACTTTCTTCGGATGTCAGAACAAATTGCTTGCTAGAAAAGATGTTTGTGGTCTATTCAAGTTTAAATAGAAAACAAGACCCAAATGTCCACCCTTGGCAGAGCACATCCCGCCTGCTGGCCACGTGAGCTGTGCCAAGGACCTACAGCAAGTGCTGGGGTCAACCAGGCCACTGTCTCTCACCACAGCTCTGTAGATGGAGCAGCTCCCTACCCAAAGAGCGAATAGGGGGAAACTTGGCACGCAAGTGCATGAGAAAGGTGACTCTTGGTCATGGTGATCCTAAGGACAAAATGCTTGGTGGCATTAGGGGCACGATACGCTCCTCCTGTGCAAGAACTGACTGCTGTCCTCACTCCATGGTCCCAAGCTCAAGTTCTATTTGTTCCAGCCCCACTAGCCAGGGAGGCCAAACACCCAGGTGCTGCTTGCTCTCCTGTAGGGGCGGGGGTCAGAGTGCTGGCCACAGTCCTGGACTGGAGCGTTAGAGCCGAGGAGACTCCACCTCAGCACAGCTCACTCCCTCCTTACCATGGGTGTGAGTTGCAAATAGGCAGGGGCTGCAGTGCCTTTGCAAGCGTCACACCTATGGCGGGTTGCACTGGTCGGAATGTGCCCGGGTGGACACCACCACACACCTCTCATTTTTCTTCTGAATTTGAGGCCAACTCCAAGGTGGACGGCTTGGGTGGTGACAGATCTGCTTTTTAAAATAATTTATCCATTCAAGTTTCCATTTCAAAGAAATACTTCTGAGACAATGTTTACCTTGACATAGGAAATAACAATTTCTAAATATCACCTCTGCAAGTGGCAATGTGATTCGAGATTCCTAGAATAAAATTAGATTGGATTAGTTCAATCCAAGGCACTGAGGAAATTAATGGATGACTGATGTCAAAATACTGAGCCCCTCTGTCATATGTGTGACATGACCCTCAGGAACAGAGTGAGCTTGCATTCAAGTTGCATTCTCTGACATGTTTATGCCTTTGTGAAAACCATGCAGATGATGGTGCTAGAAAGGCCATTTGTAAGACTTGACCATGACCTCTGAGAGCTAAGGATGCAGGCACAGAGTTAGAGTCCCAACCATAAAGAGCCCATTCCTGGACGCTAACACTGAGACAGATCCAGCTAGAGGAGTTTCTGCAGGAGGCATAATTTTCCCAGGCACAGAGCAAAGGCAGCTTCAGAGGGGTGAGAAAACGACGAAGGACATACTGTGGAGAAAGGAGCTGCTACACTTGAAGCGGAGCTGTTCCCCCAAAGTCTCGCGGAAGAGACTCCACCTTCCCTTGGAAGGCAGCTGGGTCACAGGGACAACTGTGCTCATTAGTGTATTCATTCACTGGTGAGTTCAGCAGCTGAGTGTGCTATTGGTAAGCAGGGCCTGGTGGGAAGAGGCAGGTTACCAGCGCTGAGACCTGGAAGACTCTGTCTCTCAGGACGGCTGGTCTCTCCCTTCTTTCTTTATTTCATGGCTGCTATGAAACTGTAGGTTTCCCATGCTGTACCCTTCTACAGGCCTTTCTGCCCCACTATACCCCTCTGCCATACCATTGCTGCTTTGGAACCAGCCAATCACTGATGGAGACCACTATGAAGTGGCCCTGAGAATTTAAAATCAACCAATTGGCTTTCCTTTTGTGAACCTGTCCAAGGCTTAGGCCCCTTCTCTGGACATGGGCAGTGGACCCATAGTAAGTGAGCCTCTGTGAGTCACTGGTCCTGGCTGAGGACTGCAGTGGAAAGAACAATATAAGACCATGGCTGAGGATGCCTGGCTCCAGTCCCAATAAGCCACAAGATGTTGCTGCCAGCTCCGCACTCCTACAACAAATGTACACCTAGAGATAAGGTAGATTCCTAATTAGCATGACTTGCTACAGAGGGACATCTTTAACTCTCTCCTAAGACCTGCTCAGATTCCACCATTTTCTTCAGTAGCCCCCTCCTTTGTTTGAAAACAAAATAAAGACAGCCTCCAGAGAGTCTCAGATTCTGTTAGTGGGTTTTGAAACTCCTGAAGCCCTAAAATCATACCATGGCATTCTTTCACTGAAGCCTGAATTTTGTTTGGGAGAATACAGGCCCGATCAGTCCACATCAGCTAAGTGATTACATTAACCGATTAAGCCGTGGAATGTAACTATGAGCCAAAATAAACCTTTCCCTTATGTGGCCAGTTGTCGGGTATTTTGTCCTGAATGAAGCATCTAAGACAAAAGACGAGGAGCCAGAAAGGGACACTCAGTGTGCGAGAGCAGGAACAGACCAGACCATATAGAAGAGGACATCTTCCTCACGGATTTGGGGATAAAAACTGAATTACAGGGTAGGATTCAACTGTGATCCTTTAAAGAGTCACTCAACCTTGAGCTTGATGTGATCAGCAACAGGAACTATTTTAAATAAACCATGATGAAATAATGGGCTGTGAAAGATGATTCTGGAATAGGAATCTGAATAATCTGAAACAGGAAAAAAGGGAGTCCTGCGGGGAAAAGGGCTAAGCCAATGGTTTTACATAACTGTGTGCACAGTGTCTATGGTAGGCAGCAGAATAATCCTCAGAGATGCTGACACCCTAGCTACCGGGACCTGGGAGCACTATGGCAGCTTACAAAAGGGACATGACTGAGTTGAGGATCTCGAAGCTCATCCAGGATTATCACTAGTGTCCTTATATGAGGGAGGTAAGAAGGCCAGAGAAAAGATATGCCCACAGAGGCAGGACAAAAACAGGGAGGTCTGAAGATTGCAGTCCTGCATGAAGATGTGGACCATGCCAGAGCAGCTTTTCCACAAAGCATGAGTGAAGGTGAAAGCCAGAAACAGAGCAGAAGACAAACACCACTGGCTCCAGGGTGGCAGGTACTACAACCAGGATGCACAGGACTTTATGGTGTAGGAGAGGATGGGAGAGGTGTCATGCTCAGAAGTGCAGGAGCTGACCCAGAAGACATGGAGAAGTCTCCCCTGTGCTGGCCATAAGCATTGAGGCTGTGGGCTCTCGGTCACACTATGGGGAGCCACTGTAGAACCCAGACTATAGCTGCTGTCTAACACTGATGGATACCATTTGGAGTTTGGAGGGCCAAGGCCAGGATCTGATGCCTCGGAATGGTGGACCAGATGCAGAAGGAAAGAGTGGCTGGACACACACAAGGGGAGGAGAAGAGTATCAGAGCATGCAGTGTACCGAACATAACAGGAACTACGTCGGCGATGTCACTGGCTTTATCAAGAATTCAAGGAAGGTGGAGAAAAATGACGTTGATGCAGGGAAATTAGGCGTAATCAAAGCCATAAATCTCTAGGTTCAGTCTCTTCATCTGTAAAATAGATTGGGGAAGTCCCTTAAGATTTCATCGAGCACCCAAAAGCCATCATTCTGTTACTCAGTGGAAAGAAACTTGGTGTTTACTGAGGACCACTGAGAAAACACATTGAAAATAACACTTGCCCTGTGCTTCGTGAGATTCAGTTAATAACAAGAAAAATTCAGTGCGCCAGGTCACCACGTTCTTCAAACACACTGGAAAAAGTCTCATTTACCTGAGGCAAGACATTGCAGTTGAGGAACAGAGTTGTGAGTGGCCTCACCTCCCCACCCCACTGACAGTTGCAGGTGAGGGGTACAGAGGCCTCCTATCAGGGCCATGCCCACCAGCTGCTTGCCTCTGCCCTTGACCTTGGCCATAGTGCAAGTCTCTCTGCATCCGGTGGAGGGGAGCAGATCCTACCTCTCAGCCTTTGAGCTGCAGCCCAGAATCTCTCCCCAGTCCACAAATGTGAGACCAACACAAATGTAGCTTCAGTTTTTGTAGGAATGAGGATAAACTAAGGAGGACATTTACCTGATGGACAAAACACGGCTCCTTTTAGCAATATCCGTGGTCTCGTACTCCTCTAGGAGGCACTTTCTAGCTAGCGCCCTCATTCACAGAGCCCTGCAGCCAGGCAGCCATAGGCTTGAGCCTGAGAAGTAGAAAATGAGAGTGACCCTAGACTCAACGTAAGGGCCCCAGGCTGGACAGGAGCTGTGCAGACCTTACCCAAGTCAGGCTCTCAAGAAGTGAGCTTCATTTAGAATGAGAGGGGCCCCACTATGTCTCTACTCTGCAAGCCCCTGGCAGAGGGACGGGGCTACCCCTTGGCAGGCCATGCTGGATGGTATGTCCATGAGCCTGGGTCGGGGACTGTAGCCACTGCTTGTGTCCCAAGTGTAGCCTCACACCACCCAAGAGCCCATCCTTACTCTTCTGTACTTTTCCCACGTGCTTTCTTCTTTCTTCTTTTAAGCTTAGGGAGCCTAGATACAAAGCAAAGAAACTCTAACACACTCGTTGTCAAATTTGTACTCAGCTATTTAAAAAACCAAACTACAGTTAGAATTAAGGACATCTACTACCACCATCCCAGCCTTTCAGGCAAGTGCAGTCCATGGGCTCCTTCACAAAGCCAGAAGTCAGGGTGCACCATCGTGGACATTCTCCGCAAAGTGTTCACAGTCCTACAATTTCAATACTGTAAATGCCTCAAAACATACTGATGTGAGAAACTAAGGTAACAGACCCCTGCATGAAAGAAAAGCCGTGCTTCAGGCTATGTGTGTAGAAGCACCCTAATTAGATTAACCATAGGAAAGATTGAAAGGAAACAACGCAAATCAGCAAACCCACTACTGTAGCAAGATCACAAATAATTCCATCTTACTTTATGCCTGCCTGTATTTCTTATAACAGAAGATATTATCTTTGCAATCAGAAAATAATTATAAATTTTAAAGTTAAGTTTTTAAATTGTGAGGTGCATAAATAGGAATGATTCTGTTTGCAACAGCCCAGTTAAGAGCAGCAGCAGACACCCAGGAGGCTAGTAACCAACTACATTCCAGGGGCAGCAGGCCCTCTTGGAAAGGCAGGACCCAATTTAGGGGTCCTTCCTCTTATGCCAAAAAATGTAGATCATGCTTTAAGGTGACAGTGATGGTATGGTAAGCAGCACAATGACCTCAAGGATGTTCATGTCCTAAGCCCCTGGGCCGGCCTGTGAATGAGTGGCAGGGTGCCCAAGACGTGATTAGGCTGGGGTTCTTGGGACAGGGAGGTTGTCTGCTATGACCCCGTGGGTCCTGATGAGTAAAGGAGGGTGGAAGAGTAGTCAGACTCCAGAATGAAGGGGAGCAGGCCTATCTTTCCTTTGCAAGATCAAAATGAGATTGTTTACATTTTTGTCACCTTACAGGGCATTTAAGTATCTCACATAAAAGTGCTTTGGGATACTTGCGCTTCTTCTTCCAAACAATATTACAGAAAATTCTTCAGAACCTATGAAAAGTGCCACACGGCTTTCCTGTCCCATGTATTCCTGTCTGCATTTCCACAGACATCTCAGTCCACCCTGTGACCCCTCTCAAGAAGACCCCGCCCACCATGTGGATTTACTATTAAACACCTGTGCCTGCCTGTAGCCTCCATCCCTGTCCCGCTGCTGGCCTTCAAGCTGCAGTGAATCAGTAACTCCAGGAGTGTCCAGCCACCCTGCAAATGTGGCTGCAGACAGAGGGACCCGCTCATGCCCCAGCGCACCCAAGGCCTGAGTGCTCCTACATGGAGTGCTCACTCGGTGCATGTGGTGAGTCAATGAATGAATAAGTGGACATATGTTTTTTTAATTATCCATTTCACAGAAAATGTAAAAGGGCAAGCTTTGATACCTACACTGACCTCTCCAGCAGCAGTGAGCCTTAAGGAATCCCTCTCTGAGGCTGGCCTATGTCCACTGTGCTGTCACTTTTACTTCTGTTTGTGTCTTCCTCGTAGTGCCCATAGTGGAAGTGTGTTCTCGGGTTTTCTGTGACTTTAAGTTTGAAACTGTGAAGTAAAAATGAAAGCAATGAGCAAAAGCTTTCTCTAGTAAGAAGCACATCTGGATATCTGGGAAGACACAGGATTAGAGTTTATGTACAGTTGTCTTACTTTTATTTAAATTATATGTTCCAGGAATAAGTGACTTTCTAGCACAATAAGGTCATGTTCAAAATGATTTCTTATGCATCAAGTTTTGCCTTAATTATTAATTCATTCATTTAACTACAGTCACGCTGTCCTAAACCACTGGGCCTTCTATGAATGGGGAAATTCTGATTTGCTAAATTCCTTCATCCCAAACCATAAGCTGGAACATACTCTGAGGGCCGCTCTAGAACTCTGTCACCTGAGTGTGAGTCCCTGCCTCAGAGATCATACTTCTCCTTCCAAAACTGATTTTGTCTAAGTTATTTTTTCACTGCTGGTATACAGCAGCAGGCACCCACAAGAGACAGTAGGAAAGGTGTATTCCAGCCCATAGTTTGTAGAGTTTTCAGGCTGTACTCAGCTGGCTCCAAGGCATGATAGCAGGGCAGATGGGCAACACAGAGGAGAAATAGTTCATGGTAGGGCAGGCCCGAGCCAGCAAGCAGCGGGCAGCAGCAGAAGCAGGCCTTTCTTTCCCTTTTATCCCATCTGGGCCACAAGGGTCTCTTGGGTGGTATGCCTGTTCATTATCCACACACACAGTGATGCTAACCCAGCAAGAGGACTAATGCAATCATCACACCGTTAATCCATATTCACTCACTCTAGATCCAGCCACCTTTGAAAAATCTTCCACAAGTGCATGAGGATCTGGGGAGCTGTCTAAATTCAGGCCATACGTTATGCTTTTCTTTCTTGTTTTTGTTTTTCAGTACTGAGGATAGAATCCAGGTACACTAATAACTGGCCAGAGCCAGGTGGGGTAGACAGGCTTTCCAGAAGCTGGAGGAAGAACAGGCAGTGAAGAGGCTGGTCGTGGATGGGCATGGAATGAGTGAAGACGAAAGGTGACACCATCTCCAGAGCCATAGCAAAGGCCACCATGTTGGCAGCTGTCAAAATGCCGCTCATCCCACATGGGGCCAGTCACGCTCCCTGCCCTGAACTCACTTGTCACCCTCTGTCTCACCTTTTCACCTCTCCCACTTCCATGTGCACCACATCAACTGCACTCCTCAAGCACCTGTCCACCACAATATAGGCCTCCTGAAATCAGTAAGTATCATAAGTAGCTTACAGCTTTGTATTCTCAGCACAAAATGAGTAATCCTTCATACTCTCCAAATGCACCGAATAAAGGACTGTGGAGACTACTACTTATTAAGTTGTCATCATCTGAGTGATGCCTTCAGATACAGAGATGTGCTATCCAAGCCCTTGAAATGTCACAGCTGATAGAACCATCCTTCTGTGTCTGAGGCAGCCAACAACAGCTAGCACAGAGTAGGGGGCTCCAGATCACAAGGTGATACAGTGGGCTTCAGACATGCAGGACCAGCTCCACTGAAACAGGCTGGGGACAAGATCAGCACGGAAGTGGTCAGCCATGCCAGTGGGCCAAGCCAGATAAACAGTATTCTGATGTTCTGATAGGCAGGTCTTTCCTGAAGCCTCTTATTCCTGTTCTCTTATTTTTACCTCTGGCCATGAGGAGGTTGAGTCTCAGGAGGAAGAAACAATGGCATTTCTAAGAAAGGTAGACCCATGGGCTGGAGGCCCAGTTGCTAAAGCTGTTTATCAGCATGCCTGGATTCTGAGCTCAACTTCTCAGCTAGCACCTTCTGTGTCAAACAGGGAAACTGAGGAGCTGTCTGCCCTGTGTAGCTGTACTTGGCTGGCTTTGACCTGCGTCTCCTCCCCATAATGAAGAGCAGCTATGAGTAGTGCGGATGACAGGTTCTGGCATCAGAGCACAGTATCTCATGCGAACTGAGGTACCCCACTAGGACTAGAGCCTGGGCTGGTCACCCTGCAGACAAGTAACAGGAGAGTATAAATCAGAGCCTTACTCAGTGTCTCAGTTGCTCTTATCTCCTTGCTGGGACAAATACCCGACACCCAAAAGGAAGGAAGGAACAGCTCATTCAGCTCACAGTTACTGCAAGTCTCAGTCTGTACTTGACTGGATCGAAGGCAGAGTGGCACGTGCAGAGGGCAGCAGCTCATGGTGGCAGCAGAGAGCACAAGCAAAATGGAGGAGTAGCGGCAGCCATGGCAACAGAGAGGAAGTCTGACTCGCGGTCTCTCTTGTGTTGCATTCAGGCTCTCCACCTCAGGCTGGGCGCAGCACTCACACCCATAATCCCAGCAGTACTAAACCCCATCATCCCAGTGGATCATGAGTTAATCTCAAACTCTAGAAGTCCCTGCCCCATGACTGCATGAGGCTTTGGGGGGACACCTATACACAAACCATAGCATTCAGCTCCTGAAAACAGTCACCCTTCTGCTTATTGTCAGCCAGAAAAGAAATGCAGAAAAAGAAAACACATAGAATGACATTTCCATGTTGGCTTAAAGCAATGATTCGGTCTTCATTTAAAGTTGGAAATAAATATGTCCAAAAATCATGTGTGCACAGAATCATAAAAATGGAAGTGAACTCAGTTCACTAAGAAGGTGAACTATTAAGTAAATAGAACGGGATGATAGATTTTCCAACGATAATAAGTCTTAATATATGCCTGGCAGGTGCAAGGGCCTGAGTTCAATCCCCAGTTCTGAAGAAAAAAAAAGACTTAAAATGACAATATGCATAGGGGAGAAGCCCAGATTCTTTAACAGAGGTGTCATGAAGAACGATTCAATATCTTTCAGAGACAGGAAAGAGAAATCAATGTACTAAGAAAAAGAATTTCTCCTAAGATGGAAAATGTTTGTTGGCAAATGCTTATGTTTCCAATCGCAAAGGTATAATTTTGAGAACTGTTTAAACCCAAATCTGGAGGTACAATTCTTAGTGTCTTCCAAGGTTCTCAGTGCATTGAGATAAAGACTATTTTTTACTACATTTAGGCAATTACCCTTCCTGAAGAGTCAAACTTATTACCTGCACCTCGGGGTGTCAATGTGTGAGAGACATAGTCACCAGATGCCTCTCACCTGTAAGTCAAGGTTGTGTGCCAGCCTTTCATTCTGAGGAGCTGTTTTGGGGAGGAAACTACAGTGGGAAGGCCCTTGGCCATGGAAGGTGCCAGAGCAGGGTTTGTCTAAGGAGATGTTGGGAGGACTCTCCAAAACAGCATCTTCTTAGAAAACCAAAAGCAAGGGAACTTGCATCCCCTAGAGAGGGAGGGGGTGATGTGGGGCCTGGGAAGGAAAGTGCCTGGCAGAATCAAAGTAGGAATGCACACCAAGGTACCACAGCTATCACATAGCGAGGGACCCAGTGGGTTTCTATCAACATGGCCTTTTGATGTGTTTAGGAGTGTAGTCAGACTCCCTGCATAGGGAGAATGTGGGACAATGCTCTGGATCTGAGCTGAGAGAGTCCTGGCCCCAGCACTCACTGGCCTGTGACCCTCCTCATGTTTCTCCTCCTGCTCCTCCTCCTCCTCCTCCTCCTTCTCCTTCTCCTCCTCTTCCTCTTCCTTTTCCTTCTTCATTTTTTTTTTTTTTGCCTTTTTTTGAGACGACTTCACTACACAGTCAGATTGACCTTGAACTCAATATATACTCCAGGCTAGCCTTGAACTCACAACAATCCTCCTGCCTTGTCCTCCTGAGTGCTGGGATTACAGGAGTGCGCCACCACACCAGGCTTCCATTTCTTCTGTGGAGCTTAAAGTTGCCTGCTGCCTCTCATTGCTGTGTTTCCTGAGATAAATTGGCTCTGCTTTGCTAAATTTTCCCAGCACATTGGGGCCTTGGCTCTGGGGCCATTGATGGGAACTGAAACAGGATCTCTCTTTTAATAGAGTAAAACAAAACAGCAAAAACCTAAGGGACTTCCCCTATCCCCTGCTGATCCTCTTTTCTCAAGCAAATTTTAGGCCTCCTTGAACTCAGTTCTATTGCTGGCTGGTTCCAAATTTTTTCTCATGGAGAAAATACAGAACTTATCTGCTCTCTCTCCTCGCTGGTCACTCCACTCAAGTTGCTCCAGCACTTGGTCAGGTCATGATACTCCCCAACTGCTCAACCACCAGCCCCATGGTGGACACAGCTGTGGGCACTCTTCTGGCCCTGGAGTGTGGGCTGGGCCTGCCAGGCAATGCCATCGCCCTGTGGACCTTCTTCCGACTCAAGGTGTGGAAGCCTTATGCCATCTACCTGTTCAGCCTGGTGGTGGCTGACCTGCTGCTGACTGCCTGCCTGCCGTTCCATGCCACCTTCTACCTGAATCACAGGAACTGGGGCTTGGGCCTCGAGGCATGCCAGGCCCTGCTTTTCCTTCTGGCCCTCAGCCGGGGAGTGGGGGTGGCCTTCCTGGCTGCAGTGGCCTTAGACCGTTACCTGCGTGTGGTTCACCCTCGGCTCAAGGTCAACCTTCTGCCCCTGAGGGCAGCCTGGGGCATCTCGATCCTTGTCTGGCTTCTCTTGGGCACCCTTACCTACTACAGCCAGCTCCTCTCCATGCCTGCCTGGAATGCTACCAAGTGTCTCAGCTTCTACCCTTCGGCCAAGGCATCCAGCGTCTCCTGGCAAGAGGTGTTCCTTCTTCAGCTGCTCCTTCCCTTTGGCCTTGTTGTGTTCTGCAATGCAGGTGTCCTCAGGACCCTCCGGAGGCGACTGCAAGAGCCTGCCAGGCAGCCCTCGCTGCAGAGGGCCAAGGTGCTGGTTTCCGTGGTGCTGCTGCTGTCCACACTGTGCTTCCTGCCCAGCGTGCTGGCCAGCGTCCTGGTGCGTATCCTCAGAGGCTTAGGCCACTGTCAGGTCCTGCGTGTGGTGGTGCACATGGGCGACATTGCAGGCAGCCTCACCTACCTACACAGCGTGTTGAGCCCTGTGCTCTACTGCTTCTCCAATCGGGCCTTCACCCACTCCTACCGCAAGGTGCTTGACAGCATGCGGGGCCGGAGCAGGACCACCAGGGCCCCCAGCATTGACAAGGAGTCCTACTCCTGAGGCAGCTACTGCCTCTGCTCCTGCTCATGCAGGACTACCTGGGGCTTCAGCAAGGCCCCCTGTTGGCTTGAGGATTCCAGAGGGAAGGGAATCGTGGATGCGTTGGAGCTACTGCAGTTTTGGTGTGCTTTCCCAGGCTGGGGCCCTGCTGCTTTACACAGTGCAGTGGCAAGTAGTTAGCAACCAGAACCCACTTAGCACAGAAGCTGGACAACTTCCCCTTTGCTGAGTGAGAAGCAGAACTGTAAGAGAGGAAAGGTTGAAAGCCGATACTTTCCAATGCCATGGGCCTTGCGAGTCTTTTTCACTTCATTTTTTAATTGTTAAATCGTATGCATATCATTATTGGTATATATTTGTGATACACAATGATTCAATCATTTGACATGTGTGTGCATATTTTATCCTCATTATGTTTAGTGCTTGTGCTTCTGTGAAAGCTGTGCCTTCTATTCACCTATTGCGTAGACTGTGACAACTAATGTCAGAAACGCCCAGGCTCTAAGGAGCTTTGACCTGACCTACCTCTTGGCAGTTTGTGCTCAGCTCATTTTGTCTGTAACATTTCTGTTTCTGTAAAAATTCGCTTCACTTTATAGTTTAGCAATCATCTTGAAGACAGGGCATTTAGTTTCCTCATTTAATAATGAAAACAAGCACTTTTCTGCCAAATTTCTGAAAACTGTATCTTCTTGCTGAAGTTTCGGTTTCAAAATACTTTTAAAGCTGACTCCGCCGACTGGAGAAACAGCTCCTAGGAGAAATGCGCAGGTAAGCTATGGGCCTGCACTTGCAATGCTCATTTCCAGTCTGATCCCCAGCATGACTTCCAGAAGCGGTGGGAATTGCCAGGCTAACAGCTGCCACGGGCAGGACGCCACAGCGTCCGCTCTCACTCGCCCTCGGAGGCCTTTGCTGTGCTGTGCTGTCCCTGGAAGCCTATGCCCCGAACTTGGAGCTCGGCATGATGACATAAGACTTGCAAAGCTGCCTTCCTGTCTGCCAAATCTCCAGCTCTCTGCTTATACCAACCAGTATGGTCAGGACCAAAAGGAAGCCCTGGTGCTGGGCCAGGTGGGCTGTAGCTCACCTTCCTCCACATGTGTGCCCCACTGTGCACCCTTAGAGTCAACCTTAAGAAATGTCAAGCCACCTCCTGCCCACAAGGCCTTCTCCTGGACAAGTAGTTCCTAATAAGAACTCCATTTGAAATGCTCGTGTATGTTCTTCGCCTTTGCTAGGAAACGTAGAAAGAGGGAGCATGCTTGCTCTCCCACCCCTGTGTCATCTGCACTCTGCTAGCAATCCTGACTCCTCTAAGGAAGCGGAAGGCCAGAGGGCGAGGAAGGAACTGCTACCAGGTGAAGACTCAGGCTCTGCCGTGTCTGCTGCCTTCCCTTCCAGGTGAAAAGAAGTGTTCCCATTTCCCCTCCGCGGATCCTAAGGCACGCTCTTAAATGCTGCTTTAAGAAACCTTATACTCCACACAGGCATCTGCTAGAATATGGCAAACCCCGCAGAGCCTGTTGCTTGGCCCCACAGTCCTATGACAGAGGTTTCTTAACCTTCCCCTCCTACTGGACAGTTAGACTTCTGACTACAACTGAAGACACATGTGGCACACTCACCATCAGGCACACTCACTGCAGCACACTCACCATCGGGCACGCTCACCGAGCCACATGCCATCGGGCATGCTCACTGAGCCACACACTCACCATCAGGCAAGCCCACTGAACCACACACTCACCATCGGGCACGCTCACCGAACCATACACTCACCATCGGGCACAGTCACTGCAGCACACTCACCATTGGGCACGCTCACCAAGGCAGACACTTGCCATCGGGCATGCTTACCAAGCCACACACTCACCATTGAGCACACTCACTGAGCCACACACTCACCATTGAGCATGCTCACTGTGGCACACACTCACCATCGGGCACGCTCATTGAGGCATACACTCTCCATCAGGCACACTCACCAAGCCACACACTCACCATCGGGCACGCTCACCGAGGCATACACTCACCATCGGGCACGCTCACTGAGCCACACACATACCACCAGGCACGCTCACTGAGGCACACTCAGAGTTCCTCTGCCACGTTCCTGAGCAGCCTTGGGGTATCCAGGAGCTTTGAGGAAACCTTGACTCCTCGGTCACTCCCCACTTTCTGATTCAGTTGGTCCAGCTGAGGAGGGACCTGGCAGAAGACTCCAAATCCTCTCCTGGATTCTGCTGCTATGCAGTGGGCTGAACAGCTTGGGGTAGTGCCCTGCTCCATCATTTGTTGGCTCTGAGATCATTCTCAGTGGCCTTCATCTGTACAATGGATACAGTAAAATCTACCCTGTGGTCATCGTGAGGATCAACCCAAACAGTGCATGCAATAGCTGGGCCTGGCTTTCAGTGAATACTAATTTCCCATTTCCAACTCCTCACTCATTCTCTTTTTTCCATTCACTTCTCCAACCAGACAGTGGGATCTAGGGATAATTTCTACCTGTCTACCCCATCACAGCCCTGGCACAGGATGGGTATACAGGGACCTGGATATTGAAAAGGAGAAATAAATCAAAGGCTTATAACATTCTTTTTGTCTAGTAAATCCTCTGGGGGTGTTTTATGAAGATTCCACCTGATTCATTTATTCCTCTCATTTGTAAAATGGTCTAGAACTATGTGAATAGCCCTGAGATGGGGCCTAAGCACCCAGTGCCACCCTGTCACAGAAACATCGCCAGAGGGCAGGGGTCCTCATTCTCTCCAGAATCACCACCTACTGATAAGAAATGATGGTAGGAAACACAGGACAGGTGTGACAGTTGAACAGGTCGCTGAGCACAGCCCTTTCACCAACAGTAGCAGGTTCTGATTTCTCCCTTGCCTGGCCTGGCCACTCACCACAGGGAGAGAGGCTACAGTTCCACCTGAGAGCCCTGCTGACTGGCCTCCGCCCTGGCTGGATGCAGACCTGATCAAGAGCCAAGAGCCCCAGGGTTTGTGTGAGTGAAGAGTTTCTCTTACATACCGAGAGGTTGCTCTCACTTGTGCAAGTTTCTGCTACACTCGCTCTTTCTCTTCCCACTTCCACTGCGATGGATGGCCCCTCCTCTGCAGTGCCCTGGTCCTCTAGATGCAGGGCATTGGCTCCGACCCTTCCCATTCCATCCCTTGCTCCGCACCAGTCTCTGTGGTCTCAATATCCTCTTGCAAGACCCCCATGCTCACAGAAGTGACACCCAACACCCTCCTACCCTCTGTGCTCCTTCTCTGCATCCCCCTAGCCCACCAGAGCCTCCGAGTTTGAAATGAGCAACTCACCTTTACACCCAGCTCTTTGCTGAGAACCTAGCAGACACTAGACACTTCATAGACAAAGGAAGTAAGTACATAAGTGAAAGTTTAACCTTACTCAATGATAAATAAATAAATAAATAAACAAATAACTCTATTATTTAATAGTGTGGCTTTTTAAAAAATAATCCGAAGTTTTAGACCCAGAGACAAACTTAAAAGCAGTGCCTTTTAAAATTGTCTAGGAGGAAGCTAGCACAAAAAAGTCTGTTTCTTATGAAAGAAAGCTTTTGGTCTATATTGCCTGAAGTATTTCTGTCTGTAGTTTAATCAGCACTATGCATTCATCCAGGATAGATGGGGTTAAGGAATATTTCCGTGTTGGCCTTTGAGCATGTGCGTGGGCTCAGTGAAATGCATTAGATGCTTTCAGAGGCTTCCCTTGCTGGGCGGGGGCACACGCGTGAGGCAGTCACCTTCCAAAGGCCTCTTGTGTTTAAGGTGCACATGAGGCACAGCTCAGGGTCATGATAGCCTCAGGCCACTCTTCGGGGCACCAAGTATGTTCCTTGTCCTGGCTTCCCCCACCAGTCTCCAGAGCGCAGAACACTTCCTATTGTGTGAAGCTGAAACTGTCCCTAGCCCACACTCACCCAGCCTCCACCTCACTTCCCTGTTTCCATCTGACTTGCTGTTTCTGACTCTGCTGATGCCAGGGACCTTACAGCGGAAACTCACAACATGTGTGCTTTGTGACCGGATTCTCCCACTTGCACAGTGTTCTCAAGCTCCATCCATCAGACGTTCCTTCTTTTTAAGACGAAATGACACCCCATTGCATAATCAGGCCAGACAGGTGCTGGGGCAGCTTCCAGACTTTGCCACTTGTGACTAACGCTGCCATGAACACGAGCTCATGCATGTCTGGTTAGGTCCTGCTCTCCATTTCTTCAGGTATGCAGCCAAACTCAGAGATCCCCTGGCTAGATGGTCATGTGGTTTTAATTTTTTGAGAGCTCTCCAAATTGTGGCAAGCTTACCCACAAGCAGTGCACAAGGACTCCCATTTCTCTGCATCTTGGCTGACGCTTGTTATTTTCACTGGTTTTCTGGTATCCATCCTAGGGGGCACAAAGAAGTTCTTTCTTGAGAAATCACAAAATGCTTAATGTTTTCAGAAGCTAAGAAGAAAGCCCTTTAGTTAGAAACAGAGTACCCCACAGGCTAACATTGACTACTGTTTACCTACATTTGTGTGTGTGTGTGTGTGTGTGTGTGTGTGTGTGTGTGTGTGTGTGAGAGAGAGAGACCAGGGTTCAAACTCACGACCTTGCACTTGCCAGGCAGGCACTTGTGCCATGGAGTTATCTCCGCAGCCCCAAGGAAAGAACATATTTTTGTTTTGTTTTTGTTGTTGTTGTTGTTGTTGGAAAGATGAGCTCTGTCCCTCTCTCCATCGTCCTTGGCTTGCATCTGTCTGAGGCAGCAGTGTCAGTAATGGCAGGTGTCCAGCCTACTTTTGTCGCCAATTATTTCCATTTTTTCACCTCCTTTCAGACCTCTCAATCTCAGACTTTCTTCTCTGTTGCCCAGCAGCTCTGCTCACCCCTCCCAGAAGTCACATCCACACAAACTTTCTTTCTTGTTTTGTTTGTTTTTTGAGACAGGGGCTCGCTATGCAGTTCAGGCTGGCCTTGAGTTCCTTTTGTAGTCCAGGCTGGTCTCTAATGTTCAACAAGCCTCAGCCTCCTAAGTGCTGGGATTACAGGCATGTGCCACTATGCCTGGACCAAGCTTTCTTACATGCTGTGGTCTCAGAGTTTGCTTCAGTTCCACATCAAACTGGATGATTCTTAGGTTATATGATATATATTCTGCATTTGTATATTGCTATTAAGAAAACAAAAGTTCAGCAAGAAAAGGCAGGTTTCTTTTTGACTCCTGGACGAAGCCTAGAAAAGTGCAGTCTGCTCAATTGTCTGCAAACTTATACTTTTTTCCTTTAGCAACAAAACCAAAGCCAACTCACCACAGACCTACTGCCATTTAACTCATGCAGGAAACTAACTGGTATTGCTAGGGCCTTTGGCTGGCTGAGCCACACTGAAGATTCATTTAGTGATAATAACTATCCCCTCAGTCTGTGGGAACAGGGCTGAAGGTGGAGAGGACGGCAAAGAAAGAAATGGGAGTCTCCTTGCCTGGATATGCAAGTCCCAGCTTCAGTCCCTGGTGCTGACAGGAAAGCAAAGAGGAAGGAAAGGAAAGGAAAAGAACAGAAAATTAAAGAAGAGAGGATATTAAAGAAGAAGAAAAAAAAAACAAGTAGAAATTTTTGGTTGTGGTTCATTTTATTATTATGTATGTACAACAACAAAATGCTTTTCTGCCTGACCATGCAGGAGGGAGCCAAGAAAGGTGGGAGCGTGTGACCTCACGGTGAGGAGGGAAGGACAGGTCAGAAGGCATCCGGCACAGGAGCCCAGGGCCAGGCACGACCTCCTGCTTCACAGGGCAGCGAAGCCTGGGCAGATGAACACCAGGATTCCAGATGGTGGCCAACTGCCACCTGGTGGCCCAATTCTCCGTGGATGTGGAACAATAAATGGCACCAGCCAAACACGAATGGAGTAGAGCTGAGCTGAAGAAGATCACGCAGAGAAGCAGGGATGCCCTGCACTATGGCTCTGCATGGAGGAAGGAGTGGCAGGAGAGGAGCCCTGTGGTTGGTCCTGGCATGGACCTTCTGGGCAGGTGGCCTCTGAATGGTGAGCTGCGAGGGGGGAGCGAGAAGGGACGTCCTGGGGGTCCTCGTTACATCCTGGGGTGTCAGCTTGGTGCAGACAGATGTGCAGATAGCGGCCTGGATTGTGGAATGCAGGACGTGCAAGAGTGAGTTCACACCAAGATGATTGGAGTTCTTGCTGGGGTAGGAGACTCTTGCCATGGGAGACGTGAGACAGTCTTCATCCTAAGACTGCTTCTGCCATTCAATCTATAAATCTACAAATGTAATATATTTACTTACCCTGAAAAAGCCCTTAAATTTGCCCACTGAGACAGATTCCAAAGTTGCTCTGCGGAGTTAGCTCCTGCCACCAGAGGGCAGCATCGCGCGGGCGGGCGGAGGCAAAGCCACATCTGGGAGGAACCGGAAAGGGCTACACCTGCCTCGGACTGGGCCCGCTCCTCCGCGGCACTGCAGGGGCCAGAAATGCGCTGGAAGAGGTCATTTTAAATCGAGGAGTCCGGTTCATCTTTCAAGACACGGCACAAAAACAAGGTTTATTTTGTTCGAATGGCCCAAGCATATTGCTGGCTCACTTTTGCTTACAGAGGCATCAAGGAAGGAGACTCCAAGGTTGCAGCAAAGGTGGCAGAGGCAGGGCGTGCTAGGCAGCCAAACTGGCCTGCAGCAGGCTCTGTCCTCCGGATCCTCTAAGAACTCAACCTCTGCCCCTCTGGAGAGCAGCAAGTGGGGTCCTGCCTTCCCTCAAATGTTTTCTCAGCGCCCCCCACCGCACCTTACACAGCATTTGTGGTACTCCCTGATTATTGTGTGCAGAGGGGATCACCCCTAGACACTGTCCTCCAGCTCTAATCACAAGACCAAATGAAGGCCGTAGCCCTGGAACACAGTGATTTCGACCACATTCAGCTTTTGCCATTAGGAAGGACTGTGTGGAAGGCGTTCCAATGGGAAGAGGGCAGGGAGCTGCGGTGGCCCTTGTGAGCCAGGAGGAGGGACTGTGGGTGGGGTAGCAGGACTTGCCAGTGTTCTCAGTGGACCGTAGGACTCTTAACTGGAGAAGCACACCGAGGGGTTGGACAGATCCACGTCCTGCCGTCGTTAGTCCTCTCGTGGGTTTCCCTAGTGCAGCCCAGGAGAACTGTGCTAGGATGCATACTGGAGCAAGAGATGAAGAACCTCTCTGAGTTCTACAGCTGCCTGGCAAGGGCCGTGCTCATCCTGCCTACACAGCCCTGCTGCCTGGCGGATCCCTGAGAACAAAGACCTGAGTTCTGGCAGAGAGGAAATGGAAGGCAGAATCCACCAGAGCCTGTCTCCACCCCACCCCAGCCCCCACCCCTGTAGACACACAGATTCAGTCTGGCTGCATGGAGGCCACCACTCTTCATGGTGTCACAAAAGGGGCACAGGCTGCTCCAGGTATTGGATCAGGATGGTAGACACCCTCATATGCTGAGAGTGCCCTTTTCAGGTAGAGCAGAGGTTAGCAAGAGTCCTGGCCACACAGCGCCATCTCACCTGCTCTCTGCTGCTGTGGAAGGGAAGGAACATCTCCATACTGAAGACGGAAGCAGTACAGGGATGGGGAACTTCTGGCCCTTCCGGAGACATAGAGGGAAGAGAGGCCAGGTGCCCAGGAACCACTCTCTGTAGGCAGGGAAGAGCTGACCTGGGAGTCTGAGCTTGGAGATGTTAGAGAAGGTGCTGGGAGTCAGGCTCCATGCCTGTTGGCTTGAAGACGTCTCCCAAGGGATTACCCATCCCTTGTCCCCATTTTGGGGGGCACATGCACCTAAGAAACTGAGTGGGATGAATACTTGGAATACAACCTATGAGAAAAAGGAGAAAACTTGGGCTGGGGAGATAGCTCAGTAGAGTAAGTGCTTGCCTGGCAAGTGCAAGGGCCTTAGTTCAACCCCCAGCTCCACGAAAAGAAAAGAAAAAAGAGAAAAAGAAAGAAAGAAAGAAGAAAGGGATATTGCATAGAAATAAGTTCTCCCATGCTTAGCCTTTACATGCAAAGTTGCTCTGTCTGCAAGACCATCTGTGCAAGCCGATTTGTCGCCTCCAAATTCTCACATTAACACGCATCCTTCCGTATCTCAGAAAGTACTGCATTGAGCCCCAATGTGACTGTGTCCTTATAAGAAGTCATGCTCACTGACAAAATGTTGTGTAGAGACTTAGACAGGAGGTGCCACTTGCAAGCCTCAGGAGAGCCCTGCCCTAAGTACCCTGCCCTTGGACCTCCGGCCCCCAGGACCATGGGAAACAGCTCTCTGCTGTTTAAACAGCCCAGTCCATGGTACATATGATGGTGTCTCTGGAGAGCTAACACGCTAGCATACTATAAGCGTGTATTTGTATTTACACAGAACAGGTGATTCTTTTTATTCCTTTATTTTAATGAAAAAATATGCACAGTGAAACAGACAAATCTTAAATGTACATCCTCAAATTTTGACCACCTAACCCCAAATCCTGCCAATATACAAGGCAATACTGAGGACCTGAATACTACTACTGCTGCTTCCCAGCTGGTCCCCGCCTCCTGCACATGGTCTTTGCCCACCTTGGCTTACTTTTCTTGTCCTAGAATTCTGTATAAATGGTATAGAACAAGTGATTTAAAAATTATTATTGGGCTGAGACAATAGCTTGGTGGCTTAAGCACCTGCCTAGAAAGTGCAAGCTCCCAAGTTTGATCCCCGGTACCTGGAACCCTGGGTGCACCATGCTAACTTCTGAGCCAAGCATGACGGTGCACATCTGTAATCCCAGTACTAGGGAGGCTGAGATAGAAGGATTATTAGAGTCTGAACGTGTAACTAGACCCTGTATCAAAAATAAATAAATGATTATCAATGTTTGACTTACAAGGTGATGTCCAAATGCCCAGATTTTCACCTCTGCTACAACTTACCTATAATAAAACCTCACTCACCCAGAAATAATTGATTGAAACCATCTCGACTACTCTGTAAAAGGATCCAAAAATATGACTTTCTGGTCAGCACAAATGGATGTAACCAATATAAACACTTACATGACATGCATGTACAAAATCCTGTGGGCCCGAGCTCATATAATTAGTACACAGCTCTGACAGCTGCCACTGGCCAGCTCTCAACTAAAGAGTAGTATAAGGTTGCAGGAGGCAGGGTACCGATGCAGGCACTAAAGTGCAGACAGAGGAGGCCACAGCACCTGACAAGGAAGAGCTACTCCGCAGCCTGAAGAAAAGGCATGAAGCTCATTAGAGACCCACCAAGAGCCACTTAGTGTGGTCACAGTGTACCCCACCCACCTCAGCGATCACAGCGCGTGAGCATGAAGGGGCCACCATGGGCTGACTGGGAGGCCAGAGACAGCAAGAAAAATGGTGTGATACAACCCTCTGGTTTAAGAAGTATGGTGTGTGGCATGCTTAAGAAACATACTTGTACGCTATACCTGCAGGGCTCAATGGCTATTGTTTAAAGAAGCTGGCTTCCTTTATTTGGAAATCACATGCACACAGAAGAGCTCATTTCCATCATACCAACAAGTGAGGCTTTTCTGTGCCTGCTGTCAGGCAGGAGCAAGAACACTCCCAACCTGCTAGATGTCTGGTGCACGCTCATGCTCTCGAAAGAATGAGAGGTTAGGAGCAGAACATATTTATTAGGAAAAAGGAAGCTTCTGCCCAAGAGAGACAGAAGAGGTCCCAAGTGGATTGCCAGGAACCCTGTCTTTCTTAGGGGTTTTTATAGAGCAAATCCATGAATGAAGGTGAGTCTAACGCAGGAAAAATATGAGAAATGTGAAATCTCAAGGTGGACGTGAGGTGGGACAAAACTGTGGTCAACCAGTAAGATTATGAGTATAATTGCTTAGGCAAAATGGATTAATCGCGATCAAATGGAAAAGTGTGTTATGTGGCACCTGGGCAGGAATACAGGATGGGGGCTTTCCTTGTAGGGGCTGGGTTATCAGCTCTTCCTGGCTTTCGCAAAATGATAGAGTGCTATTTAGAACATCAGCCCCTGGTGTTCATCCTTGGGAAGTATGTGGGTACATTTGTATTATCTTGCACCTTGAGGTCTGGCCCACAGAGAGGTGTCTGTCTGTGTCTCATGGCTAGAGGTGTCTCATCCTCTGTACCAGCTCCTTTGAGGGCCTAGCCCTCTCTGAGAGCCTATAACACTTTGCCTGACTTGGTTACCCAGAAGATTATCTTTTCGGAATCTGCCACTGAGGCATTGACTGAAGCCCCTGCCTTGACTTGTGGAATTGAACACCAACACATTTGATGGGCACAAGCCACCCTAAGTACCACAGTGGCCAGGCTGTCAGCGCTTCTGGCTCAGCCTGAAGCTAGGAGATGAGTGCTGCTTCACATAAGCACACAATTTTATTTTGCAAAGCTAAATAATGCTTTAAAACATATAAACTTTGTGTCTGAAGATATCATTCTGCATTTCACAGAGAGGTAAAGCTTACAAGAACCGTATCAAGTTTCAATACCACGTTTATCAGAATTGAACATGTCAGTATTTTTCTAACCCACGTCAGTACTTTTCTAATACATGTTTGCATTATTGTGATTTAGCTGACATTTCCACTTATATTCATATATTTTCACAAGATAGCACTTCAAAAACTAGAGTTCTATGCACTTTCAAAGTTGATGAGAATCATTTAATCAGATTCCACTGCCAGCCTCCGATTTGGGGCAGACTCACATTACAGTCCATTGTGGAGACTGCTACGCTTCCAGTTGCTCACCAGCTAACCCCGAACTCTATACACAGACTCATCAGCCATGCATCTTTCTTTAAGCCCAGCACCGAAACAGAAAAAAAAATATTTCCCCCATTGTCTCGGTAATGTTTCCTTTAGCTTTCTAATAAAATGATTATTCTATTTAAAAAATATTTCAAACTGCATAAGAAGCTCAAGTTTCATTATGATACACTGAAAGGACATCTACGCCCCTTCTGTGTGCTGCGAGTTCCACCAGAGTTGGGAAGCACAGCGAGCAGCGGGGCTGCAGCAGATCCTGTCTTCAGGGAGGCCTGCCTCAGGCCCTGTGGGAGAGAATCGCATCACAGGGACAAGAGCCGGCCAGGCCGCGCTGGGGACAGGTGTCGCTGATGCTCGTGCCCCACTTGCTTTTGCAGGTGGGGGCCAAGGAAGCTCTCTGTCTGACAACCCACTGCTTGCTGAGTGCACCAGAGGAAGTGAGATGGCAATGTCGCTGCCTACAGTCACCAGCAGGAAACGTTCAATAGCAAAATGCTTAAATGTTTCCCTAAAGTGAGCTGTAGGAGGGCTTCTGGGTATTTTTTAAAAGTATGTCTTCTACAACCAAGAGATTTTGTGGTCCGTGACCACATCGCAGGCATTTCTATAATCTCTCATACACATAAATAGTAGCTGCAGCTTAGCATTGCCCACAGACTGCTTTGAGGAAGGCAGCCCTGTGAGGCTCTAGAACTACTGTTTCTTCTCCAGCAGATGTGTGGAAAGCTGCTTTCAGAACCTGCCCACCCCCCACTTCCCACCACCCACTGCAGAGATTTTCATGGCTAGGATCCAGAAAGTCCCTGATCCGAGAGAAAGATGCTTCCTGATTTTGTCTAATTTCCACACTTGTGTATTTGGCCATGGAGGTGTGTGTGCACCCGTGTGTCCATGTGAGTGTCTTATCCTTCAGTTAACAAGTTTCACAACGCCTCTAAGGACATTTTACATGCACCTCTTCATCACATAGTGAAAGATGATGCATTGTCGTTGCCTACGATCTCAGTAGTCTGCCTGGAAATGTAGGCTTCTGAGTTCACCCTGGCGCATGGGAAGCTCGACACCTTGTGCTTCCTTCTCACACACCACATGTCCTTCATTATCTTCAGGAAGTAGTTCCTAAACCTCTGACCGATAAATGCGTAGAGCACAGGGTTGAGACAGCAGTGGAGGAAGGCTAGGACTTCCGTGACATTTTCAGTGTATCCCATGAGCTTTTCATGGCCACAAGATCGATTTACTCTGCCCAGGTTTGCAGCAGTCATCAGAAGGATTATGTTATGAGGAATCTGGCAAGCCAAGAAGACGAGGACCACCGCTATCACCACACGGATAGCTCTGTGCCTTTTAGAATTCTGAGCCTGCACTAAGGTCTTGACGATGAACATGTAGCAGAACACCATCAACACCAGTGGGACAAAGAATCCAAACAGCAGCTGCAGGACCAGCACGAGCAGCTTCCACATGATGGGGTCTGATTCTTGGTCATACTTGGGCTCACAGACATAGACATTGCTGTTTTGCATGTTATATTTCTGGTTGAAGACAAATGTTGGGCTGGAGATGACCAGCGACAACACCCACACCACAAGGCAGATTATTTTGCTGTGTGCCAGAGTCCTGGATCGGAACCAGAAAGATTTGGTTGCCTGTACAATGGCAATGTACCGGTCCACGCTGATACAGGCCAAGAGCAGCATGCCACAGTTGAAGTTGACAGCATAGATGCCTTTCATCAGCTTGCACACATCATTGCTGAAAGTCCACTTGCCGGTGGCATGAGTCACTGCCCAGAATGGCAGGGTGAGGACAAAAAGTATATCTGCGATGGCCATGTTCAAGAGGTAAACATCTGTCATAGACTTGGCCTTTTTATAAAAGGCAAAGGTGATCACCACAAGAATATTACCCAGAAGGCCAAAGACACAGATCAAAGAGTATGCAATCGGCACAAACTTCCTGGAGAACTGCCTGACCTCCTCCAGCGAGCACAGTAAGTCATTCTCGTCAGGTGTGTAGTACACAATACTCACTGACTCAGTGTAATCCAAGGAATACTCGCTATTATTGAAATTCATTGGTAGCTAGAAAACAAACAAAGATGAAGTTAGGTATAATATGATATTCATGCAACCACCGTTAACTGAAATTATACTTCCTGCAAGAAATAAAGTGGTCTCACCTCAGCACCCATGGTGATCCTTGCTCAGAGCTGAAGATGCAGGCCTGGCAGAGAAAGACAGAGAGTGGTCCCCAGGGCCAGCTCACCAGCAGCAGTGCCAGTAGAGGGGGTGTTAGCTAGGTAGGGAAAACAAATGCTCTGAGATTATGACAGCCAGGAAGTGAGGTGCAGCACTCTATCCAAATGGAGCATGGTGAAGAGCCCATTCTGCAATGGAGCAGTACCTATTTAGGATAGGCTCTAGCCTATAGGCTGTATAGGCCTATGGCATTTGTCACAACAGCTTCAGTCTGCCTTGGTAGTGTGGAAGCAGCTATATACCCTGCCTGAATGAGTGGGCCTGACCATATGTGGCTGGTTGTGGGTTAGGTTCCACCAATCTTCAACCTATGATTTAACAGAAGGGTCACACCCAGAAAAACCACAGGTTTTTTGTTTGTTTGTTTGTTTGTTTGTTTTTGGACCTGAGTTCGAACTCGTGACTTTGCACTTGCCAGGCAGGCACTTGTGCCACAGAGCTATTGCCCCAGCCCCAAACCACAGGTTTTGACCAGTGAATAGTCTTCACGCAAACTTTAATTACATACAAAGGGATTCTACTGAACAAAATCTAGAGAAATACGGGTGTGTACAGGAATTCAGACTTATCGTTCTGGACATAGTGATTCACTCTTATGCCATGGGAGGTCTCAGGTGAGTTGCTTAAGGTTTGAGTGTGAGATCTTCATCAAAATACAAGAAGTCCTTTGGCTTGGGACTGAGTAGGTGGGTATGGGATATTTCTTTACAGGCCTAATCATTCCAGTCAACAAGTGTTGATGTGCTGTGTGTTGACACTGGCAGAGACCTGGGTGCAGGAAAGGAGGCTGAGGCTAGCCAATAGGAAAGCTGGGGTGAGGAGGAGGTGCTTCTCTGGGTCCCCCATAGGCAGATGGCCTGTGGGGAAATGATCCCCCAGTGATGACATCTACCCACGTGGAGGGGCCCAGGGGAGACCCGCACCATCAGGCTGGAGGAACCGATTAGATGTTTACTCAGTCTTTACCATGCATGTAACATGCTGAGGATGCCAGCAGGAATGAGGCCAGGTAAGAAGTGGAGCTGCAAGATGATAAGGACCTGGATGTGAAAGATTTTGAAATGTATCAATCCCTTTATTTTTATCAGTACATCTTTGCAGCATATATTGATTAAATTCATTGTGGAAGTTGACACATGTGGGTGACACATTGTAATTCCTTCTTTATCTTCTTTTCTTCCTTCCCCCTTCCTCCGTGGCTTGTCCTGATCTTTTCCAGGAAAGAGAGAGAGGGAGGGAAGGAGGAAGGAATGAAATTCCAACAAACTCAAATAGGACAAAGGAACATCTTTTTACTACGATATACCCACTGCTTTGTTGTTGCTGCTTATTTTCCTGCCTGCCCTCTCCTTCCAGTAAGATCCACCACGATAACTTTTGACCACTGTGTTAAGTTGCTTTCCAACCACTCATTAGGTCTCACTCTTGCTGAGGGCTCCTGGTGAGGTGAGAGGGAGCAAGAGCGGAAGCACAGCTTTGGCGCCAGGTGGGGAGCTGCATCACCCCCACACTGCCCCACCAGCTGTGTACCCACACTCAGGGAGGAAGCCAGCATAGCACCGGCTCACCCTGAGTGACATTCAGAGCATGTTTCTCATAGATGCTGGTTCTCATCTTATGTTTACCAAGCCCACTTCTTCATGGACACCTAGAGTCACACGTTGGCAATAAAGTTTTTGCTGCCTTTTGGCCTCTGCTTTGGGCATGGCTGGAAGGAAGAATAGTCACGTCAGCACTTTGCAGGTGCCCGCAGGTGACAGTTTAAGTGCTTTAGAGCATGCAAAAACAGAGCACAGAGGAGACAGTCATATCAGCGAGATTGTCAGATTAAACATGGCATCAAAACACAGCTACAAGCACACAGAATCCAGCAGTGTGGGCCAGCGAGGCCCCACTGTGCCCTGCCGCCTCGCACCAGTCAAGGTACAGTGCCAGCTGTCACATCTCATGCAATAGGTGTCTCAGGCCTGGAGAACAAAAGTGAGAAAGGAGAGCTCTGAAGTCCCCAACCCACTGCACAGCGGGCTGGCGGCCTCTAAAAAAGTGCGGCCTTCCTCAGCTAAGGCAGGGAAGGAGATGTGTGCAAGAACTTAGAGAAGCAGAGGCTTTTCCAACAGAGGAAGTGAGTTGAGGCTGGAGGAAGAACTCCAAAAAGGAGTGGGCAGAAGTTCCAGCTCCCCAGGCTGTGCCAGCTGTCGCCCTGCAATGTGGATAGCAATGCTTCTCGCTGACAGAGTGTGGGACAGCATTCTGAGAAGGAGCACAGGGGAGTGGGGCGCAACACGGCTCCACCCTGAGCACGCCCTGAGTGGAGCAGATGCTTGTAAGGACATCTCAAGGATTCACCTGATTCCAGGAATATGGACACAGTTACAGGTGGGCAGGGCTCGGGACAGAGTCATGTGCTGAGGGTCAGTGGCTCTTGATGAAGGACAAAGGTGGCTCAGGGCCAGAGGAGCGCTCTTCAAGAAGCAATGCTGGAAAAACAGGATTTCCTTATACAAAAGTTGCTCTTTGCCTTGTGCCTCACATATGTGGAAATTAACCCTAATAGATTGCAGCTCCAGATGCAAAATATCTAAAAGAAAGCAGGAGAAACTTTTTGTAACCACAGGATTGAAGTATTCTGTTCTATAAATTATAAAAAATGAATTGTTAAAATGATAAATTATCAGCCGGGCATGGTGGCGCACGCCTGTAATCCCAGCACTCAGGAGGCTGAGGCAGGAGGATCGGTGTGAGTTCGAGACCAGCCTGAGCTACCAAAGTGAGCTCAAGGCCAGGCTGAACTGCGTAGTGAGACCCTGTCTCCAAAAGACAAAAAAAAAAAAAAAAAAAAAAAAAGATAAATTATGCTTGATCAGAATTTAAAATTTCTGAATACAAAAATAACAACAATAAACATTAAATTCAATACAGAATTTTGCTAAACAAAAATATTTTTGAAAATAAGGTAATTTAAATGCTGGATTAAAAAAAGAATTGAAAATTTCTACTTTTTGAAAGAGGAAACAGGAAAAAAGATCAAATTTGAAGATAATATTTATAATCCAAATAGATGCTAGTAGGCTGCACCCGAATGTACAAAGAAGTCTTAATATACAAATGCTAAACATGTTGATGAAGAAACAGAAAAAAAGTTAACAGTTCATCCAAGCAAATATGTAGATAAAAAATACAAAAGAGACGAGCAGTGTCATTAGGCATTAGAGAAGTGCAAATTAAAATGGATATGAGATACCATTTCATATCCAAGAGTGGCTAAAATTAGAAAGGTAGATAAGATATGTAAATCTTAGCAGTCTTAGCTCTCCTGTTTTGGTGGTGGGAGTGAGGAAACACACTGCCACTTTGAGAAAAATGTGTTAGTTTCTTATAAGTAAGACATGTCCTTACCACAGGAACCACAAACTGACTTCTACATGTTTACTGAAGAAAAATGAAAAAATATGTACTTGAGCATCCACAGCTCTCATTCTGCCATTCCCGTCAGGAGTAGGGGAACTAAGGGAATTTAAGGGGCTGCTTTCTGAACAGTACATGACTGACGGCAGCCACACTTGCCCCATCGCTACCAGCAGTACCTTCCCAGCCTGAACCCCTTGCACCTGCCCTACCAACAGTGACCAGCTACTGAACCATCCCTGATGACCTCTGCACCAAGAGCAAACTGCTGTCATGCCTCTCACTGCCTTGCTGGGTTTGTACAGTGTTGTAAGCATCGGCTTACCTGGAACATTCTTGACCTAGAGACTCACTTTGTTCCCACTCCTGGACCCGCCCTCGTAAGACATTTTGCAAGCACGTGTTGAGCTCAGTGAGATATGATTTAAAGCAGTATCAGATATTGTAATGTAGGTTAATTTTTTTTTAACTTCCATATCTCTTTAGATCATTTTATCAACCCATTGGGTAAAACCATATAGAATTCTGGGTAATGACAAACTGAATCCTGTTGAGGTTGAAAATCACTGCTTTTGATAACAAATTGTTTTTTTTTTTTTTTTTTTTAAGTATGTGTCAGGCTTCCACAGAAGCTGGAAATGATTCAGTGTGAAATGATTCAAACTACTGTGTTCACCACACACACAAAAAAAAAAAAGAAAAAAAAGCAAAAAAAAAAAAAAAAGCATGTCTTATTGAAAGGAACTTGCATTTGTGACAGAGTGGCATCGGTGTCACCACAATAAAGTAATGGATACATTGTTCTGTTGCCTCAGTCATGAACAGGATTTATCAGCTCTTTGGGGAAATCAAATAAGGATTTTCTGTTATGAGAATTACAACTTTGATGATAAAATTACTGAAAAAAATTTAAATAGATATTTCTGTACTCCTTTAATGAGCTGAGAGCAAAATATCCTGGTATCCATCAACAGAAGATGAGAGATAGAGGGGAGGGTGCTAAGTTTTTGGTCTATTTCTTGGTGAAGCAATGATTCAATAGCAGTCAGACCATCCAATCGAGTTGTCTTACCCCATCTTGCTTGGAGACTTCACTTTCTTTCTTACACATACTCCTTCTTACTGCCAACTCTTATTTTGATATCATTAAGTCAAATATAAAATACAAATTTCCAAATGATTCCTGAGATGTAATTTGGCTTTGCAATCTAAAGCTTTCTTGTCTAACACACAGCAGCCTTGAATAGTGTCGTTGTTTTTCACTCCGTGGTTCCTTGTTACCCTCACCTGATAGTTCGCCTCTCACTATACTTCAAGCTTTCCAGCTCAGCAAGGGTCTCATGAAGCCAGACCGTGAATTGCATTACATATGTAGATTACTTGGTGCTCATAGTCTAAACTGTCCTCCCAGATTTCATCTGCCACAAGGCTCTGTCTCCTTGATAAAGTTGTATTATACATTCAAGAGAAAGCAGAGTTGTTCAACTCCACTTTGCTTCTCTCTACTCTGGAAAAAATATTTCAAGAACATTTGTAGAATTTCAAAGCCAAGTTGCCCAGTTCTACGAGTGATGTTTGTGGACTTCAGGGGGACAGAGATGAGAAAGAAATGCTACAGCTTCCTGCAGAACAGGGAAGAGCACCTCTGACAGAGGGGCGACACTTGCTATCTGCCCCAGCAGGGTCACAGGAGGCTGGCAGGGAAGGCAGGGTCTCCAAGTCAGCATGAGTTCACTGATGGTCCATGCTTGGCTGACACCAAAGCCATGGTTTTCATGGTCTCCATGCAGAAAGTGTGGCTAAAGTTACAAATCTATGACTCAGTCTGAAGCTTATAAGTAACGGAAATAATGATCTAGAATCTCAGTGAGACGGTTTGCTGGTTGTACATAGGACAATTTGCTATGGTATAGCTCAGTAGTTGTCTACAGAATTGTTTGCCCATTTGGATGATGGCCCACATGGTACCAGTTCAGGGGCAGGCTGTAACAGATCTTCCTTATGTCATGCTGATCCCAATCTCCCAGCATGCCACCCACTATTTCTGACAGTGATGGGACAAAGGAGAGGATCCCAGTTCATTAGATCTGAAGACACTGAGAAGCCAAAGACACAATATATTGGGTGACAGAATCAATGGGCAAAATGTGAGCACAGAATCAAGTAATTTGTGGGCACAGTCACTCATACAACTAGAAAACTGCTCCACTTCCATTCAGGCATTTCTCTACTCCCTCACCTATGACTTTCAGACTCAAAAAGAGATGCTCAGTGCTGCTGATGAACCTGACCAAGGAAAGTGCCTGTGTTCACCAGAATCACAGCCCTAAAGCTGTCCTTGCAATAGTC
Source organism: Myocastor coypus (assembly GCA_004027025.1). Classification (NCBI taxonomy): domain Eukaryota; kingdom Metazoa; phylum Chordata; class Mammalia; order Rodentia; family Myocastoridae; genus Myocastor; species Myocastor coypus. The sequence continues at coordinate 40,364 of PVJA010014345.1, forward strand.
ACTGGGACATACGAATGCATTACCTTAAACAGTAAAAGGCAGCTTTTGAGGTGGATCTAGGCTAAGATTATCACAGACAATGTAAATTTCAAGCCAAGAATGATCAAATTAGATAAAGAAGATTACCACATGCTTTTAGGGGAAAACTTCAGAAGGAAAACATAACAATCATAAATGTACTGCACCAAGGGCTGCCCAGATAGCAACTTAGCGGACTAAAGCATTTGTTTAGGCAGAGCACAGAGGCCAGGGTTCAATCCCTGGCATACTGTGCCAGCCCCATGCCTGAGACAAGCTGGGAGGTGACTGAGACTGAGCATGGTGGTGCATACCTATAATCCCAGCACTTGGCAGGCTGAAAACAAGAGGCTCAGTACAAGTCCAACCTATGTGGTGAGACTTTGTAGACCCTGTATTAAAAAAAAAATAAAATAAGTATATTTCACCAAATATAGGAACACCCAAACATATAAGATAAATATTAATAGACATAAAAAATAAATAAGCCATAACAAAGTTGTAATAGAGTACCTTAATACCCCCATTATCACAGAGAAATAGATGAACTAAATGAAAAATCAACAATGAAATATTAGAACTAAATCAAACTTTTCTTTTGTCTTTTTGAGACAGGGTCTCACTACGCAGCTCAGGCTGGCCTTTGAGCTCATTATTGTAGCCTATGCTGGTCTCAACTCACACCAATCCTCCTGCCTCAGCCTCCCAAGTGCTGGCATTGCAGGCGTGCACCACCATGGCTGACAAATCAAAGTAGTTGGTACATGTTAATTTGCTAGTTTTTCTTTTTAACTTTTGAAGAAATGGATATTTATATAATGTTTCACCCAACAACATCAGAATATGCATGCCACTCAGCTGCACGTGGACAGTTCTCTAAAATACATCATATATTAACCCATAGAACATACTTAAGTAAATGGAAAGGAACCGAAATTATGTCATGCATGATATATGGCCATAATGTAATTAAAATGGAAGTTAATGGGAAAAGAAACCACAAAGATTCCATAAATGCATGGAAATTAAATAACACCCTCTTAAACAACCAGTGGGTCACAGAGGAAATTAAACAACATCCACAATCAAACAAAAATGCAAATGTACCCTTGCTGAAGCTGCAGTACTACTGAAAATCAGTACAAAGGTAAATTTATAGGGGTGAATTCTCACATAAAGAAAGCAGAATGAGAACAGCTGAAAAAGCTAATGCTACACCTCAGAAAAAGAAGAGCAAGTCAAGCCCAAAGCCCACGCAAGGGAGAAAATTATAAAGATCTGGCCAGAAAACGACATAATGGAGACAGAGAAAACAAGACAAAGAATTAATGAATTGAAGAACTGGTTCTTTGAAAGAATAAATAATATTGGTAAACCCCAGAAAAACCTGGAATTCGTGCAATGAGTAATGAAAAGGGTGAAATAACTACAGATCCCATGGAAACTCAAAAGTTCATCAATAGCTACTTCAAAACTCTTTATTTGCATAGGATGGAAAACACAGAAGAAATGGATAGACCCCTAGAAACCTAGGAATTACCAAGGCTAAATCGAGAAGATACACAAATTCTGAGTAACTGGACATCAGTTAATGAAATTGATACATAGCTGAAAACTTTCCAACAAAGAAAAGCCCACATCCTGATAGATTCAAAGCTGAATTCTACAAGAAATTTAGAGAAGATTTAATTCTTTGAAATTCTTTAATTCTCCTCAAATTCTTCAGTGAAATCGAAAGGGAAGCAATCCTTCCTAACTCATTCCTGGAGGCAAGTATTACCCTGATACAAAAGCTAGAGAAAGACCCCGCCAAAAAAAAAAAAAAAAAAAAAAAAAAAAAAAAAAAAAAAAAAAAAAAAAAAAAAAAAAAAAAAAAAAAAAAAAAAAAAAAAAAAAAAAAAAGAGAGAACTACAGGCCCATCTTTCTAATCAACATACTTTCCTTAATGAACATAAAATATTCAATAAAGTATCAGCAAACAGAATGCTACAAATCGTCATGAAGATTATATACCATGATTCAGTGAGATTTATCACAAGAATGAATACACAGTGCAACAATTGCAAATGAATACATGTACTACACCATATAAATAAAGACAAAGACAAAAATCACATGATCATCTCAATACATGTACAGAAAGCTTTTGATAAAGTCCCACACTTTATTTGCGGTAAAAATCCTACTGAAAATTGGAATTGATTCTCTGTGCCTCAAACTGATAAAAGCCATCTATGACAACCCAATAGTCAACATCACACTAAACAGACAAAAACTAAAAGTTTTTACCTTAAAATCAGGAATAAGACAAAGATGTCCACCATCACCACTCCTATTTAATACAATTCTGGAAACATTAGCCAGAGCAATTACACAAAAGAAAGAAATAAAAGGAATAAAGAGAAAAGGAAGAAGCGAAATTATCATTGTTCACAGATGACATGATATTCTACATAGAAGGCCCCCAAAACTCCACCAATACACTTTCAGATTTAATAAGTAAATTGAGTAGCATGTTTAGATACAAAGTTAACATTCAAACAATAGAAGTCCTACTCATAAACAACAAACTCACTGAAAGAAAAATTAAGAAAGCCACACTTCATATTGGCAGCCAAAAAATGAAGTACTTAGGAATTAACCTAACCAAAGGAGTAAGAGATGCATATAGTGAAATTTATAGTATTCTCAAAAAAAAAAAAAAAAAATGAAAGAGGTTATCAAAAATGGAAGAACACTGTGAAAATGGCCATTCTTCAAAACTGCTATACAGACTTAGTGCAAACCTGATCAAAATACCATTAGCTTATCTCACAGACCTAGAGAAAGCATTCCCGTGATTCAGCTGGAATCAGCAAAGACCTGGAATAGCAAAAGCAATCCCGGGCAACAGAGGAAAGGCAGGAGGCATCACAATCCCTGACTTAAAATTATACTACAAAGCTACTGTGATAAATTCAGCATGGTAGTAGCAAAGAATAGATCTGAAGATCAGTGGAACAGAAAAGAGCATGCAGACACAACTGCCAGTACATTCAGCTGCCTTATCCTTTTTTTTTTTTTTTTTTTTTTGCAGGACTGGGGCTCAAACTCACAACCTTGCACTTGCCAGGCAGGCACTTGTGCCACAGAGCTATCTCTGGAATCTCATCCTAGCAAGAAGTTTTTGCACATCAAAAGGAATTACCAATAGAGTGAAAATAAAACCTACTGATTGGGAAAAAATTTTAGTCCTCTGTCTCTCAGACAAAGAATCTCTATCTAGAACATATAAAGAATCTTCAGCCGGGCGTGGTGGCGCATGCCTGTAATCCCAGCACTCGGGAGGCTGAGCCAGGAGGATTGGTGGAAGTTCGAGACCAGCTTGGGCTACAAAAGTGAGCTCAAGGCCAGCCTGAACTGCATAACGAGACCCTGTCTCAAAAAGACAAAAAAAAAAAAAAAAAAAAAGAATCTTCAAATATCAGGCTCCCAAAATTAAAAGACCCAATAAAAAATGATAAATACATACCTCTCAGAGGAAGAAATTCAAATGGCAAATAAATATATGAAAAAATGTTCCGCATCATTGGTCATTCAGGAGATGCAAATTAAAAAAACACCGAAATTGCATCTCACCCCAGAAACAATGGCTATCCTCAGGACTAAACCAATAGCAAATGTTAGTGAGGTTGTGTGGTAAAAGGAGACTGTGGTGGGAGTGTGGATGGGTGCAATCTCCATGGAAATCACTATGAAGATTCCTCAAAAAGCTGGGACTATGGGTCCCATTTGATCCAACTATTCCCTCCTGGATATTTTCCCAGAAGAATTGAAAACATCATACCCCACGAGCCAGCCAAATAGCTCAGGAGATTAAAGCACCATCAAGCAGGCTTGGGGTCAGGGTTCAATCCCTGGGCCTGCCCTAGAGGCCTGCCCCTAGGGTGCACTGAGACAGCAATTGAGAGTGGGTGTAGTGGCGCGTGCCTGTAATCCCAGCTCTTGGGAGGCTGTAAATAGGCAGATTACTGAGTCCAATCTAGTAGTGAGACCCTGAACATCCTGTAGACCTTTCAAAAAAAAAAAAAAAAAAGAAAGAAAGAAAAGAAAAAAAAAGAAACTCATACCCCAGCACAATTTGTAATAGCTAAATCTTGGAAACAACCCAAATGCCCATTAACCAAGAAATGGCTAAAAAAAATGCAGATCCAAAAGGTACAACAGATACTATAAAAGGAGAGGACTTTACTTTCCCTTCTAAAATGGAAAGAAACTGGGGCTGGGATGGGAAAAAGAGAGAAGAAGAAAGGTAAAAGGTATAGATAGATGATAGATAGATAGATAGATAGATAGGTAGGTAGAGGGAGATAGATAGATAAGATAATTATACATTATTTCATTTAAAAGAATGGTTTGGGGCTGGAGATTATGTCTCAGCAATGAGCAACATAAACATGTGTCTGGCAAATGCATGGTCCTGAATTCAATACTGGTTACCAAAAAAAAAAAAAAAAAAAAAAATGTTTCTGTCTATATTGTTTGATTTAATTTTCGTGCCTGTATCTTGTAAACTGAGCAAGTACATTGAAGATAACAATGTGCAATATATTAACCATTGTTAATCTGTTATCATGCTTTGAAATTGTGTATCATTGTTTTTATTGTTTTTCTCATTAAAGTAAAATTTTAAAAAACTCAATTAGCCTGGGCTACCCTGGTGGCCCAGTGTAACCAACCACAAGAGTCCCCAGAAGTGGAGCATTCTTCACCCCAGAGAGGTGCAAGGAGAAAGGCCCCAAAGCCTGAGTGAGATTCAATCTCCTGCTGCAGCAACCTACAGCAGGTGAGGAGCCACAGCTGACTGACAGGAAAGCCCTCAGCCAACTGCTGGTGTGAAAATGGGGATTTCAGTCCTACAGCTGTAAGACCTGGGTCCTGTTCACGTCAGACTGAGCAAGGAAGCATCCTCCTTCAGAAACCAAGAACATCAATGGTGCCACCACTTTGATGTTTAGCCTCGTGACACCTGTGCCAGACCTCTGGCCCACAGAACTGCAGCACAGAAAATCTGTGCTGTGTGAGCTGCTGGCTTCGTGTCATGGTGCACCTTGCTAAATGCACCTTGTTAAAATGTATTACATTTCATTTTCAGGCTGCATTAGTAACACTAACAGGCTCCCTGAATGAGGTAAGTGATGGTCCTTGCACCGCAGTAATATTGAGTTGTGCCATGGGGATGTGACCACTGGAACCAGAGGACATGTAGCAACCCTGCCTACATGTGATCACAAGGGAGTGGCTTGCCCTAAGAGTGAAGGAGAAAGGAAGAAAGGGGAGATCAAAAAGCAGGATAGTTGTACTGCTAATTTCTATTGGTTTACTGAAAGGAATAATTACTGCTTAATTGTTTTGATCAATGTTGCCTGTATCTGGTAACCTGCTCAACTACTTTATAACAATATGCAATATAACAACTATTGTTGATTCCCTATCACCTTGTTTTGAAATTCTGCATCATTTTTATCATCTTTTACAATTATCTTTAAAATAATAATAATGTCAAAGACCACATGGAAAGGAGATTATCCCTGTGTCCAAGGTTGTTATTTGTAACAGAGTCTGGGCTGCTGTTTCATCCTCCACAGAAGAGTAGGATGCCCAGGGAGTGGATACGATGTAAACAGAGTGGGGCACAACAGAAAGCATGCTGGGTGACTAACTAGGGCGGCAGCAGCTGCTCAGAGCTAGGGGTAGGGTCTTGCAGGATGTGGGCTTGCCCAGGCCCCAGCAGGACCACTGGATGCAGCACAGTGCAGAGCAGAAGGTGAGTAAGCCGCCCTCCCAAGCTGCGCCTGCAAGAACCACGACGAGGACCACGCCTCCTCGCCACGTGCTCATCCTACCGCCTCACGCAACAGAGCTGGGGCCCCTTTCCAGCAGTAAGTGCTTGCCAACAGAGTACTGCACGTGCCCAGACTGCTTCCTGCATGCAGACCTGGCACTGTGGACATTGGAGCATGGTCACCAGGAGATGGGAGGCAGTCATGTGGGCATCTTCTCCCAGGTGACGTAACAAGCGAGTGCAGACTGGGAGCCTTGGGAGCAGGGTCCTCACAGCCTGTCCGCAGAGCTTCCTATCCATCTGCAGCCACACACGTCATTAGTAAAGCGTTCCTGATATGTTGGACCTTCTAAGAAAAGCATATTTCGTGTTCCAAGTACTTACTATGTCTTTGGGGTGTTAGGTAAAATGTTAGGTAAGATCTATAGGGCTTACAGATGCTCTTTGACAGGTTGACACTGCATGAGCACAATCTCTGCGATTATGTTTGGGAACTGATATGTCATTGGAAACTCAAACAACTAGATATTTAGAAGCGAGTTATCAGAGTCAGTCTGCACAGGACATAAGAAGGGACAGATGAGGGCATAAGGTTACATAATTTTGGACAGATGGTTACATAATTTTGGAAAATGCCCACCTGCTTCTCTCCGTACAACTGCTTGCCACAGGATGCTTTGAGTCCTGCCGGTGTGCACAGTGAGCAGCACCAGGACTGCTAGGCACTTGCGAAAAGCACCAGCCGTTTTTAAAAAAGTCCAAGGACACTGTCTACCCAAAAGGATTCTTTGGAAAACGCTTTGGGTAATCCACACCTAGGGGGCACTCTTGTTTTTTCATTCAGAGATATGCAGTTTTGGGGGGCCAGTCCCCATGCCAGGAGCAATGGGACACCACCACAGACACACACAGATGGACCCAGCAGCTCGCAGTCTCCCTCCAGCGTGCCTGACTCAGGGGCTGTGACCAAGACAGTGACCAACCTCCAGGCTCACAACCTCAGCTAGCTCAAACCACTCAGAAACTGCACAATCAAACGTCATGCAAGCCTCGCTGATTTCCAGTTCATTCTCTTTCACTGAGATCATATTTGGATTTATAACTCAAATATGATAAAAGGTGCACCTTTGTAGCACTTTTCTGTCTTTCTAGAAGGCACTTCATGGGAAGCTGAACCTGAGCTCTGGACATGAGCAGAAGATGAGCTCTGAGCTGGGCGTGGTGGCACACGCCTGTAATCCCAGCATTTGGGAGGCCGAGGTAGGAGGATCAGTGTTAGTTCAAGACCAGCCTAGACTACAAAAGTGAGCTCAAGGCCAGCCTGAACTGCATAGCAAGACCCTGTCTCAAAAAGAAAAGAAGAAGAAGAAGAAGAAGAAGAAGAAGAAGAA
>PVJA010014346.1:0-47647 GCA_004027025.1 Myocastor coypus
CTTTTGTAGCCCAGGCTGGTCTCGAACTCGCACCGATCCTCCTGCCTCAGCCTCCCGAGTGCTGGGATTACAGGCGTGAGCCACCACGCCCAGCCTTTTTTTTTTTTATAGTTCTGGTGTGCTCACGGTCAGGTTCTGTTAGAACCTTCTTCCTGCCTTGCAGATGGCCACCTTCTCATATGTTTAATGTTTCCATAGCATGTGCCTGTAAAGAGACAGTAAGCTCGCTGGTAATTCTTGTAAGGGCACTGAGCCCATCATGAGGCCCCGCTATCCTCATACCTAACCTAGTGCTAATTAACTCACAAAGTCCACTTTTCCAAATATCAGTGTAGTGGGCCATCAGAGCATCAGCATATTGTGAATTTAGGGTAGGGACACAAAAAGTCATTCTATAAGAAAGGCTGTTGCTCTTAGTTTCCTCATCTTTGAAATGAGGGTTTTGAGGCTCTCTGTAACTCAATGGTTATGGTTCTGTGAGAAGTAGATTTGCGTTATTTTCTGGTTTGAGTTACTGAATATGAAATGCTCTCCCCCTATATTTGCTCAGGTAGCTAAGAATTACATAGATTGGATTTAGAGATAGGTTTATTCTTTCATTTAATAGTTTCAGTTCCAGTGTTGTAAGCACCGAAACTATACCAGTAAACAAAAAGACAAAAGCCTTTGTCTCCTGAAGCTTACATTTTAAACAAATTAAATTAGAGATTAAATTAAACAAATTAGATAATGATGGCAGGCTGTGCAGTGGCATTGTGCTTACCTGGCAAGCACAAAGTCCTGAGTTCAATTCCTAGTAGTAGAAGTAGTAGTAGTAGTGGTGATGATGATGATGATGATGATAATGATAAAAATAATAATGACCAAGGAGACAAAAATAAGTATGACCAGTGTGGGATTAGAGTTTTATATAAAGGTGATCACTTTAAGTGGTCTTTGAGTCAAGGGAGGGGTGAGAGTGTTTAACCATTTGCAGTCAGATTTCCTACTAGAGAAAGTTCCTTAATCCAAAACTCTAAACAAGCCTGCCCTGATGTGCCAGATGCCAATTACCCACTTCTCTCTGCACTGACTCCTGACCTCCACTCCGTCATCCCATTTTGTGCCACACACTCACAGTGTTTTTATAAATCTCAACCCGAGGATTGTAATAAGTTCCATTTAACAGCTTGCTGCCACAGGCTGGGAAGATCTGGCTGCCTTACTATTGCCTCAGATCTTTTGATGTTTCTGCAACTCTTCCTTTCCCCTTTTCTTGAGTATTCACTTCTGTCCATTTTTCCTTCCTTTTCACATAGTCCTCTACCCCAATTTTATTCTTACTCCCTTGTTGTTGCTCTTCCTTTTCTTTTGTGGTGTGTGTTTTCTCTTATTTTACAGTTTTCATCTTACAGCTACCACTTTCCTCTTGTATTTTTCTCTCCTCCTTCCTCTCCTGTCATTCCACTGTACCCTGTAATGTGTGTGAATAAGGATGATACAGAGTAAGAAATGTCTGGAGGTTGCTGCTGCTTCTTCCTGACCCTGAGTTACCTATGTGGGCAGCATCTCTGGAGAGAGATTCTTAACCAGTCACTTAGGACCAGTCCTGGTCCTCCTAGCTCTGCAGGAACTGTATCTCCAGTAAGCCTGTGACACAGTTCACTCTGTATCCCTGGCTGAGGCCCTTTGCATACTCACTCAGGGGTGACACATCAGTCCAATCATTAGAGGTTCAGTGTGATCTAGGTGGAGAGGTGCCAGCAAGTGATGAAACGTCATTGTCACTGCTGCCTTCCCCCCTTTCTCTCCATATTGAGTCTTATCCAAGTGTCCAGAAAATCAGAATCTCTTGACTTCCCCTCATGTTACCAAGAACTAGAGTATTGAGTCCCAGTCCCGAGCAGCCTCTGCAGAGGGGCACAGAGGATCATAAAGGAATTCTTTTTTAGTCTTCCATACTCTTTATTTCCTCAGCCCTGGAAAGACAAAAAAAAAAAAAAAAACTAGATTGTTATCCTGTGACTGTACTGCTTCTGGTGAGATACATACTAGTTCCTTCCCTCCTCCTTCAGTGGTATCCTACCTCAATTTCAAGGTTGCAAGGACTCTTAGAGCCATCCAGTTAATCCATTAACTGATCCTCTTTTTAGCCCATGTGATTGTGTGGCTCCATCTTCAATATATCCAGTTTCTCTTTGGCTGGCTCTCTGACATCTTAGATTTTAGTTGCCATTTGTCAAATAGTTTGGCAGATAAATGGGTTGAACAGCTCTGTATCTAAGGTCCTTTATCTTTTAAGACAGGCTTTTACTATGTCATGCAGGCTGGCCTTGAACTTGATTGTATAGCCCATGCTGGCCTGAAATTCACAGCAATCCCCTGCCTCCACTTTCCAAGTTCTGGGATTATAGGTGTGTACCACCATGCCGAGCTGAGTCCTTTATCTTAGGATACATGCAGTTTGGGTAAGAGCATGGGTGTGTTTAAGAAAAAAAAAAAAATCTCCACAAGAAACACCTGTTTTCATCTAGCTAACCAGAAGAGGATGAGAGGACACAAAGATATTTCAAAAGCAGAAGTTATATCCTTTTCCTTGAAGGAATTTATGGTCTCATTGGAAAACTAATCTTCATAGTTTAAGGCCAGTCTGAAAGAGAGATGTATATGGATTTAAGAATATTTAGAAAAAAGAGCAAGGGGAAGGAGGGACAGGGAGATAGCTAGTGGCACAGTTCTACCTGGCAAGGACTGAGTTTGATTCCCAATACAAAAAAAGAGTACTGCTATGAACAGACAAAGTGGGTCCTTTTAGAATAAACTCCAAGGAAGTTTAAAAAGTGGTTGGTGAACGTGTGTGTGTCTAGGCAAGAAATTAACCAGTAGTACATAGTAAATTCTAAACATTGATATTGTATTGTCCTAGAGGTGGAGGTCAGCCAGAAGATGTCAAGTCGAGGAAAGTTTTGAAGGATTAAGGTGTGTTAAATTGGGTTTTGAGCCAGGCATGGTGGTGCATGCCTATAATTCCACCGTTTGAGAGACATAGACAGGATTGCTGTGAGTTTGAGGCTGGCCTGGCCTTATAGGTTAAGGCCAGTCTGAAACACCGAGAGATCCTTTCTCAAAAGAAAAAGTTGGATTTTGATAAAATTGAGTCATTACCAGACTGGTTGGGAGCTTTACTCCAACTGCTGTGTCAGGTACAGTTCCAAGGACTCTGGAATGAGCTCACAGAACTCTGACAGCTTGCTGCTCTGTCCTCCAAGCCATCAGTTTAAAAGCCCTTGAGCATGCTAAACTCCACTCCCTAATTTGGATGCCATTTCATTCCTATCTTTTGTGCCACTGATCACTTCCTGAATGTCCCTGTAGGTAATGTGGTACCCAGTCCCACTGCAGTTCTTCAGTATTATTCAAGGAGCAGGGAGGAATGGAACAGTTCTGAGCATATTGGCAGCAATGAGGAGCACCGTTCTCTTATCATGTTGTATTTGAGGCAGTCATTGACTAAACTGAGCAGGGCAGTGACCTTGAATGGGAGAAGGAAAGTGCTGCACAATGTATCAGTGTGCTTTAGTTTTAGATAATGGAGACTTCAATGCCATATTTCAGGACAAATAACAGTTTATTTAGAAATGAAGGGAAGGGCTGGTGTTCTTCCACTAAGCCAAGATTAGCAGAAGCTATGAGAGGGTAAATTTGCTCTAAGGTCTCTCCAAGCCTTGGAGATAATAGAATCCTTTGGAGACCTTTAGCCTTCTAGCTATCATCTTTTCTACATCCTTGGTCTTCAGCCAAGATGGTTCACTTTCTGTAGAGATTAAAGTTGTTACTTTGTATTTCATAAGATCCTTTTTATTTCACATTTGGATGTCTTACGCAGGGAACCCTTTCTGATGTCATCTTTGTGGGATGTAAGGAACAGAACAAGGGGAGGGGCCCCAACATGCTTTTCTTTCTGTAAAAGCTATTTTCAGTTCTTGCTGCCATTCAGCATTAGTCCTATCCATGTGATGGTTTCTTCCCTTGCCCCACCCTCATTGTTTCCTGGAAATGGAGTAGAGGCTGGAAGAGAAAGGGTGGAAATTCCCATTGCATCTCTGCTGCAGTTGTTGAGCAGGGGTTTGGGGGAGGGAGGACAGGAGAGGGAGAAGCCAAGAGACTGCTGAGCTGATGGTATGGACCTAATTACTCCTCTGCTTTGAGCTTGTCTGTAATTGTGGTTTCTGGGAGCCAGCGTGTCCTGGAAATCTGCTAGAACAGCAGAGATTTAGGGTTTCCGTCGGGATGGAGTTGAATTTTCCACTTGGAATAGCTTGCCCAGCACTCATTTTTGGTTGGGGGTGGCAGAGTGAATCCCTAAAGCTTAAAAGAGACAATTAGGAAGTTGTAGGATTGTAGACCTTCCTTTGGAACAGAATGAAAGATTCTGTCCTGGGATTCTAGATGTCTTTGAAAAATCAGAGGTGGTAGCAGGTGGCAGGATCTGAAGAGTACATGTTGAACATTAACTCTGTGCTTAACCTTTGTCAGCTGGCTCAGTCTGTCTGAACTTTCATTTCTCAATCAGTCCTTTGATTTGAACATTTGTTTTTTATGGGATGTTCCTAAATAATACATGGGAGAAATGTTAGACCAATATAAGAGAGAAACTTGCTCATTTATTTGTTTATTTGTGGTACCAGGGATTGAACTCAGGACCATGTGCTTGCCTGGCAAGCATTTATTCTACTTAGCTATCTCCCTGGCACTTAAGGGAGAAACTTAAGTCTCCCTTTTTCTTATGGTGGTAATACCTAACATATTTTGAATATTTATTATGTGCTGTGTGCTGAACTCTTTAATACATCCCATCATTTAATCATATAGCAAGCTAGTGAAATAGTTGCCACTGCTACTGATGAAGTTGAGAGATTAAATGTCTTGAGATCACAGAACTAGTGTCAGTCAGCATCAATATTATGATTCCAAAACTGCATGTTTGACCAGCAAATGTATACATGTAGCCTGCACTGTGTGTTGCATTTGTGTCAGAAAGTACCCAGACCCAGACTGCCTTGGTAAGTACTCACAGAATTTACACTTAGGGGAGCTGAGTTCAAGTCTTAGGTGTAGGTCTCACCTCCTGAGACTTCACATAAGTCCTTTATACTGCAATTTATCATTCATAAAGTAGGTATTTTTAGAATTGCTCTGAGAATCCAATGAAGTACTTACTACTCAGTACAACACTTGCCACCCAGCAAAGACTTGATAAAGTTAAGCCTGACTTTGAGTACAGAGAAATAAGAAGCTTAATCCTTGCCCTCCTTAATCTTAGATCTGATTTTAGACTGTTGAAGTTAAAAGCAGATCTCTGGTAAAGTAAAGTGGATGTTGAGGACGCTAGTGGTACACTAGCAGAGGAAAAGCTCTGAAGCTAAGATACTCAGGTGCCAGCAACCTCTTATTTGATCAGGTGCATGAAGTTAAGCTGTTACTAGCCTTGTCTCAAGTCCAATTTCCTCAGTATTCATTGGGTTAGTGTATTAAATAAAATAGATAAGAGCGACTAAAATTTACTGAGTATCAGATCCTAGTCTGATGTTTGTTTATTTGTTTAAACCAGTCTTAAATGTGCCAAGCCTAGCAATTCTATGACATGAATAATGTGCTCATGTTATGGATAGAAAACTGAGGCAGCAGGGTTAAGAAACCTTCCTAACATCATATGGTTAAATAAATGGTGGGGACATTTATACTGCACAATGGCCCAGAAGCCAGTGCCCTTAACTATACATCTTATCAGTGTTTTCAAAACTGTGGAAGTGGGCCAAGGAGATAGCTGACTAGAATAAGTGCTTGCCTGACAAGGGCAAGGGCCTGCAATCCCTAGTTCTGCGGAAAAAAAAAAAAAAAAAACACTGTGCAAGTTTTCAAGATTAGTATCATCAAAAAAATAAATAAATAGAAAGAAAGAAAGAAAGAAAGAAAGAAAGAAAGAAAGGTTAGTATCATCAGTGGAATCCTCTCCTCAGCCATAGTATCTATTAAATACCTGCTTAGTATGATAATGTTTGTGGTCTCTGTCTACAAAGTGTGTGGTACGATATCTGTTGTTAAGGAGTATATTATCTGGTTGGAGGATGACATGATCAGTCCAGATGAAATAATTTGAAAGCAGGTGCCAAGTGGTACAATAAGTAAATAAATTTAGTTGATTAAAAAAAAAAAATCTGGGGGAAGGTCCTACATGCTAGGAAAGTTTATCAGAGATGGTATTTATTAGAGGAGCTAATCCTTGAATTCAGCCTTAGGAAATTCAGCTGGAGGGCAGGAGTAAGCCATTGGAGCACTGAAGTTTGGTAGGTGTTTAACTTTCAAGGTTAGGGCGGGAGGTACAGTTCCATGGCACAGTGCCTGCCTGGCAAGCACAAGGTCCTTTGTTCAATTCCTGGTACAAAAAAATAAATAAATTTCAAGGTTGATCATTTATCATTTAACACATTTTTATTAAGTGAACCACTGTGCACTACATAGTGACATTTTGGTCACCCATACAATTGTGGTCTCATAAGATTTTATTGTCTGGTGACTTCATATAAGCATTTATGCAAGTATTCGGGGTAACAGTTACACATCAATGGAATTTCCTAATGATATGTTTTCTAGAATGTATCCCTAAGGTCACTGATATGTGTCTGTTTTTTCTTTTTTTCTTTTTTTTTTTTTTTTTTTTTTTTCCCGGAACCAGGGATTGAACTCAGGTCTTTGCATTTGCCAGGCAAACACTTATTCTACTGAATTATCTCCCCAGCCCCAAGGTCACTGATGTGTGATCAGATCTTATGTGCCTCCCCTCAGTGGAGACTTTAAGATGTAAATTGATCACTCAGTTGTCATTATTTCTTTCCTGGTCAGTCCAGATTTGTCTTCTACAAATGTTTTGCAGATTGGTATTTTCCAAGTTAAAATGTTGTTATTTCCCTGCTCAAAAGTGGTCCTGTTAACATAATAAAACCTCATCATAATGCAATTTATGTTTGGGTGGCATTAGTAGTGTATGTATCGAGGTCCCCAGAAAGGAACTGCAGGAACTGTTTGGTTCATTCATCCCTTCTCGGCCATCACACCTTTCTTAGTTACTTTTCCCATTGCTGAGACAAAATACCCAACACCCTGAGTTTAAAAAAGAAAGATTTGAGCCGGGCATGGTGGCTCACACCTGTAATCCCAGCACTTGGGAGGCTGAGGCAGGAGGATCGTTGTGAGTTCGAGACCAGCCTGGGCTACAAAAGTGAGCTCAAGGCCAGCCTGAACTGCACAGTGAGACCCTGTCTCAAAAATAAAAAAATAAAAAAAAAGAAAAGAAAGATTTACTTGGCTCACAGTTTGTAGAGGTTTCAATGCATAATAGATTGGCTCCAAGGCAGAGTGGCATAGCAGAAGGGCATTGTAGAGGAGAAGTGGTCCACAGCAAACAGGAGAGGGAGAGCACACTAGCCCTTCTTTCTGTCCCTTATGTTGTATATAGCCTACCTGCTCTAGGGCAGCTGTAACACTCTACCCTAATCCTATCCAGAACAATTCCAAGCCAATCAGTGGACTGTTTTAGTAACCAGTCTCATACCCCTGATCCTATATATTCTCGATCCAGCCATATCTGAAAAGCTTCCTCTTTATGTACGTGACACTTTGGGCAGGGAGTGGGGAAGATCCAGAAATGAGCCATAACAACTCCCCACACACAAATGTGTGGCTGTATTTTAGGATGAGACTATAGTCTAATCATCAAGCCCCTCAGGGTATGTAACCTAACCCACTCTTTGCTGCCTAGTAGTAAATCTTGAGTTAAATTGTGTGTTATAGAACATGGGAGTCCAGCCATTTCATTTGTATGGGCTCCAGTGAGAGAAGAGGAATTAACCTAAGCCACATATAAATTATATGATATAACTAATGTATAAAAGGAATAGACATTTATTTTTTACCATTTTTATTATAACGAGAAAAAGAAGCCAGGTAGCCTCTGGGCAACGGGTTGAATTTACCATTCCTATTTTCCTGCAGAGATTATTATAAACTCATTTCCCAGTACCAGTGATGTCTGTCTTAACACCCATTTTACTGTTCTACTCAGTGTCAAAAGATTCATTCAGTAGGAAAGAGTGTAAGACACCACAACATCTTCCCATAGAATGACCTGCGCTCTCTCCCAGTAGAGAAGACAGCAGTGGGTTTCCTCTTTCTGTGTGTGTATGATCTAGCTCGGCAGGCTTGAAGAGCCTGGACCATCAGGGCCAGGGGACCATTCTTTTGGTTTGCAGCTGCCTGCTTTACCCCCTGTCAGGCAGACATATGTCTGAGTTTGTTGCTGGGGTAGTCTGAAGCTGAGTAAATGTTCTACAAAGTAAATGTTCTACAAACAGTGGCTTGTTCCAGTGGTTCCAGACCCATTAGTCACCATGAATGGGTATAGTAAGGATCACAGAGATCCATAGTGGATCCCTTGCTGATGAAACTGGCAAGAGCTATAGGAATCCAACGACTAGAAAAGGTGACTCAGATTTTCTCTGGCTGCCCTTGTCAACATCTTGCCCAAATGTATTATACAGCATTACTTACAGAGCCCGGTTTATTGGTCAGGGACATGATGGATGCCAAAGAAACACAATATAAAGAGCCCCTCCTTCAGAACTGCCATTTTATTAAAACACAAATATATGAGGTGTCTTTTAAAGTACTGTATAAGCAGAGATACGTGATTGCAACATAGCACAAGTCAAAAGCATAGGGGCTGTGGTGCCTGCTTGGAAGGCACAAAGTCCTGAGTTTGATTCCCAGCACCAAAAGCATAGGGGCTGGAGGGATGTGGACAACAGGAGTAATTAGCATTAGAGAGCTGAGTGAAAAACCTTTCTTCTTAGGTAAGGAGTTTACAGACAGTTTTTAGAAGGGTACAATAGTTTTTCAGACTAAAGGAGAACCTCCCCTTCTACCTGCCCTTCTACTTTGGCAGTGTTTCCTGAAGTCACCAGCCAAGAATGTGGAGTACTGGGACCCTGAGTCCCTTCCCCTCATTACAGTTGGTAACTGTTTACATCTCCTTCAGGTATCTGAGGCTGTACTTTGCCTGAGATTGCAAAGAAGAGCAGTCATTTTATTGTCAGCTCACGTCACCTTCACACATTACTCACTTTATGGCTTAACTTAAGCTGTTAAAATCAAAGACTCACTTTTCTACTAGCCCAGTACTTTTCTATCTGTTTTGGTATGGGAGCTAGTTTAAAATTTACTTTAATAAAATAATGTTATGTAAATGATAGACTTGTTTGTTGTAAGGGAAATGATGATTTGAATTGTCCATTATTTTGAGTTACCTATTGTATGATCCATCCTTTATTTTTGCCAATAATGAAATATTGACCCATATAACAATTCCACTTGTACATTGTGCAAGGCAAAGTATTCTTTGAGGAGACCTAGTCTTTAAAAGCTTGTATTTAAGGTATTATCATTTCCATTAGGAACATTTCTTTCAGTTATCTTTGGAGGAAAAATTTAGGTAAAACAGGATATACTCGTAGAGTGATTTTAATACAACAAATCATTGATTTATTACCATGTCCTGCAAAAGTACAAGGTGTCTTCCCATTCTGTCATGCAAGAAAGCTGAAGCTGGGCATGGTGTTGCATGTCTGCAATGCCAGCGCTCAGGAAGCTGAGGCAGGAGAATAAGTTCAAAGTCAGCCTGGCATACATAGAGTTCAAGACCAGCCTGGAAAACATAGCAAAACCCTATTCAACAACAGCCAAAACACACAGACTCAAATAAGACTTGGCGCTGGGCTGGCCTGATAGCTCAGTGGACTAAAGTATTTAGGCAGAGCACAGGGGCCAGGGTTCAATCCCTGGCATGCTGTGCTGGCCTCACCTGTGGGGCCTGCTGAGGCAGCGATTGAGACTGGGCATGGTGGTGTGCACCTATAATCCCAGCACTTGGAAGGCTGAAAACAAGAGAATCACTACAAGTCTGATCTACAAAGTGAGACCCTGTAGACCCTGTCCTAAATACAGAAGGAAAAAAAAAAATAGACCTAAGGTGTCATAGGGCTTTTTCAGCATCACAGAACATACTGGGCACAATGCACTGGGAGAAACCTCGTGCCACAGAGCAAGGCCCTCTTACCCAGATTTGCCAGGTTTTTGACCCTATGAGGGTTGTTCATACTTAGCTCTTCTGTTCTTTGTTAAAATCAGATAACTCATAAAATATCCTTAGCCATCTTATGGGCATCACCATGGCAGACACTATATTGCTTTCGGATTATTTTTGTCAATTAAGCTTACAGGTTTTTCCCATTGAAATGAATTTGGCAATGGCTTACCCTCAGGGTTTCTTTTTTTCTTTTTTCCTTTCTTCTTTTTTTTTTTTTTGTTGTTGTTGTTTTAGAGAGAGAATCTATTTTTCAAGCCATGATTTTAGTTTTATATGACCCCTCTGTGGAATTAAAGGCCTGATATACAGAAGAAAATCTATGAGGGACAAAGAATCATGTGATGTTAGAACAAGAAAAGGTGTGATATCATCCAGTTCAGCTTCTTACTGTAGTGATGAGGAAGCCAACATTCAGAGGATTGAACTTGGTTATGAGGGTATTCACCTCCTGGCTGTCCCACTTAGTAGCTGTGTGTGACCTTAGGTAATCTCTTATATATCATCATGTCATTGTTAGGGTTAAATGAATGCCTATAGCATATTAGATGTTTACTGTGTATAATTTTTTTCTCCCTTTTCAAGAGTATACAAAAAGGGACAGTTAGTCCAGAACCCAGAAGTCTGGACTGCAGTCCTGCCCTCTAGCGGCCATGGCTTGCCTTCTCCCTTGTGCTGCAGCGCCTTCAGAGATTTCCCCTTCAGTAATCCTTTTTTACCTCACCAGTCAGCCCCAGGCCTTGAACCTCCTGCAACTTGCTGTGATTCTGTTGTCTGGAGTTTCACATCTAGCATCAATATCCAGGTTATTTGGTCTCCTCTTGCTATCTGGAGATACTGTTCTTTTCCTTGAAGGTAACAGTTTGATGGAGACAGGTTGACAAAAGCAAATATGGTTAATGTGATAGCAGTAGTTCTCCTGCTCCAGGAGAAACTATAACATAGATGAGTCTGTATTAGATAACTCAAAATTAATGTCTTTTGTGTTACTAGGCAGGTTCTGATTGCTTCTACAGTCTTTTACTAATTATGCTTTTCTTAGGGCTTTATAACAAGAATAGCAGCCATTTTTAAAGCATTGACTAGATACACATACTTTACTCACATTACACTGTTTTTACAGCAGCCCTGCAGGAGAGGTAACTCATAATCTACTTTTGTAGATGAGTAAACCATTCACAGAAAGTAAATAATTTGCCCTTAGTCACTTAGATGGTCAGAGGCGGAGCCAGGACATACACCTGATCTAAGCATACTCTACATGCTGCTCCTTAGTTCCATATGTGACAAGTAGGATAGATCTGATGTGAGTCTGTGCTGGTGGAGGTTGATGGGGGCTGAGTCTAAGTGAAGAGAAGGTGTGTGGCCCAGAGCAGCATCAGCTGTCCTCTAGTAATAGCTGGAAATGACTTCCCCCTAAAGCCATGCTCTACTCATCTTCACTGGGGAGACAGGTGTATTTGGCATGCCTCCACATTTCAGGAATTCCTAGTACAGCAAACAAGTAGGAAACAAGAAGGTCATTTCAGAGATGCTTGGCAGAAATACATACGAGGTGCTCTTGAGAAGCAATTTGTTGGATGGGTGACTATGGGTAAGCATCTGCTTTACTATGCCTGGTCTGAAGATCTAGAGACAATACAAACAGTTTGAGTCACTTTATTCTTCATACTAAGTCCTTGAAATATGGTATGTATCTTAGGTTTGCAGCATATTTCCATTTGAACAAGGCATGAGGCATGTGAGACAGTGTAGGGCCATAAGTGCCCCTGATGTGACTCTTAGCACCCCTTACCAGTCCACTTTTAGCAGCCCCTCTCACCTGCCCTACCTGAGCCTTTTCAGTCTGCTCTAGTACTGCAATTTGATTTATTTTTTTAAAGGCAAAATATGATTCTACTCAGTATGGCTCCTTTTATGTAGATAAAATTGATCTTTAGGTAATATTTAAGGCATTCCATTCTGTCTTTTCATTCTGTCTTCACAATGCCTAACATTGATATGTTTGCCTTAGCATTTGCAGAGCCTTTGACATGTCTTAGTTGATTCTCATAGCAGCTCTGTAAGATAGATAAACCAAGGAGGCAGATTACCCGCATTTCTTAGGCATATGACCCAGAGAGTTGTAGAGTTTCCCAAGATCAGCCAGCTAGTGTCAGGACTAGACTAGAAACCAAGGTCTTTTCAGTTTTCCTTCTTGTTGAGTCCCCTTTTCCCCTGTAATACACTGACAGCCTTCAGACATTCGCTGTATCCTTTGCCCTCTTCAATACCTCTACATGTGCTGTTTCTTGCCCAAAATATTCATCAGAACCCTACCCTTGCTCAGAGCTCTGTGTAGAATTCTTCTTTCTTTGGCTATCCTCTCCACAAACCACTCCGTAGTCACTGACATCCTTTAACACGAATTTGATTGTTTAGCAATGCTTCATTGTTTTGTAGAAAAGACAGAATTTTAAAATTTTGGAGATTGAAGAACTTCAGAATTCTACAGAGAACCTGATATTCCTCTGAAAGTCCATGACAGGCTAATGTTCTCCTGCTTTATTAATCTTTGTTAAAGCTATAAAGTTATGAAATCAAGGGCTGGGGAGATGGTTCAGTGGCTTAGGCACCTCCCTGTCAAGCACAAGGTGCCCAGTTTGATCCCCAGTACTGAAGAAGAAAAAAAAAAAAAAAAAAAGGTATGCTAAAGTTGTGAATAGAGTCCTAATCCATATGCATTGAGGTCTCTCAAAACTGTTTCCACTGCTGCTGTGATCAGTATATGCTTATATTTTGATGTCTGAAGCTCTATCTTATCTATTATCTGATTGCAATATACTATATATGGTGTTCGGGGGCTGCTATGTACTCTAGAGAAAATGAGACTTGAAGCTTATTACTACATTGTGAAAACATGTTAATCAGGAAAAGCACTCCAAATAGTCATTTAGTTACTACTGAATTAGTTAGATATTACCTAACCAAAGAAAACTGGTGTCTTGAAGTATTAGAGAAAGCTTGCTAGAGGAAGGCATATAAACTGAATCTTAAAGTTAAATAAAAGTAGATTTCATATCATAGGCCTGCTGAGTTGAATGTCTAGGAGTAGGACCTTGGCTGATTTCTTTGCTGCTGAAAGCTAGAAAGTGAGCCAGTCTGAGCCTTTTGTAGCTCCCTTGCTATCCATCTGTCCCTCATTCCTGGGATGAGGAACTGACTCTGGCAAGTGCACCAGCCTTCCTGCAGGGCTGTACAGGCAGCAGAGACAGGGTTTGCTGCCACAAACCATTGGGAAGACTACCCCAAGATAGAGTCTTTGGAAAGTCAGGGTGCCAGAAGCCTACTTAAAACTCCACCCTTGCAGAGAAGGAAAATTAACCAGTAAGACAGGCCAGAGTTCAGTGTGTGGACTTTATATGGATTGCAGGTCCTGGTAAAATGGCTCTTTCCCAGATTATATGGGACTCCAGGAGTATTGCTTTACCCCAGATCTTAAGACCTCTCACAACCTGTGTATAATGTGTCTTTGTATCTTTCTGTCTCTGTCTTACCTGTCAAAGATGAATGCAGGGCTGGCCAAATAGCTCAGCAAATTAAAGCTCCTGCAAGCAGGTGCAGGGGCCTGGCAGGAGGTTTGATCCCAGGGCCAGCTGTGTTGGTGCCACAATCCCCCACAGAGGGTGGGGTTGTGCTGAGACTGCAGTTGAGATTGGGCATGGTGGCGCACCTGTAATCCTAGCTCTTGGGAGGCAGTAAACAGCCTGAACACCCTGTAGACCCTTCCCTAAAATTAAAAAAGCATGCATATTTAATATTCTATAAAAATAAGTAGCATTTATGTAATTATCTTTATGTCAACCTGTGCAATAATCTGTGATTTTATATATATTATATATGTATATATTATGTACATGTGTACATATGTATGTGTACAAGAGAGAAAATAAAGGCCAGGTAGATATGAACACTGGTCATTTCACCTTTTGTTTAGAAACACAGAACTTGAAATTAGAATAACTTTGTACACATCTTAACTGTGTTTAACCTCTGTTTACATATCTAAAGATGGCAATGTTCTTCCTACTTTACCTGGGTTTTGGAAGACTGAGATGTTAAGATAGATGCTTAGCATGGTACCTGGTAGGTAATAAGGGAAGTCATCAGTGTTCCATAGAATGTGGGTATCTATGCCTTGTCCTGATTTACACAGTTGAGTTATGGTGAGTGTAAGGATGAATAGGCTAGGAACCTCCCTTAGAAAGGATATAATGTTTGGTTATTAGGGCTTTTTAAAGTTTAGAAGCCAGTCTTACCTGACCACCTTGAGTTCAAATGCCAGTGAGGCATCTTAGTGAAAGGGTTATAAAGTATGGCCAGTAGTACCTGTGTAAAAGTAAGACTTACACCCCATCTGGAGAGGCTGATACCACACAGCTTCAAGTGTCAGAGCCATTCAAGACCATAAGCCGCCAGACATGGTAGTACACATCTGTAATCCCAGCACTCAGGAGGCTGAGGCACAAGTATCGTCTCAAGTTCAAGGCTAGCCTGGGCAACAAAGTGAGCTCTAGGCAGCCTAAGCTGCATAGCAAGACCCTATCTCAAAAAAAAAAAAAAGACCATAAGCCCAGCAGTGTCAAAGATTCTGCCTTTTCAGAGAAAGCAGAAATCTGTATCTTTCCAAATGCAAAATTACATAGCAACAAATTATTATTGGAGAGATAGCTCTGTGGTACAAGTGCCTGCCTGGCAAGTGCAAGGTCATGAGTTCGAACCCCAGTCCTGAAAATAAATAAATAAATAAATAAATAAATAAATAAATAAATAAATATGTATATATAAATCTCACATTGAAACATATCACAGCTGACAGAAAAGATCCATATCTTTTCTGGTCTCCCTGGAAGGCTGCTGACCATTGTCTTGCTTTAGATTTAGCATGTATTTACAGAAGGCCTGCTGCTCCAGGAGGTACAGGGAAATCCCTGCTATAACTTTTGCCCTCCAGTATACCAGGTGATAGGGAGCAGTATAGAAGGGGCAAGCCCAAGTGTCGGCATGGCTGTGTTGGAAATGAGGAAGCTGGAACTCTTGTGGAATAACTGCATAGAAATTAGAAAGTAAAAACAAGCAAAGTACACACTGACTAAGCAATAAAGGAAAATAGGAATGTTTAATTCATATGTGTTTGTTTACTAGAAGACACGTAGAAAACAACTGAATGGAAAATGGTTACTTTGGGAGAAATAGGATAAAGAGGTCAGATTCTTCTGGCCATACATAAAAGTCTTTGCTTTGACTTTCTTTTGTATTTTAGGGAAGGATCTACAGGGTGTTGAGGGTCTCACTACTAGATTGGACTAATGATCCACCTGTTTACAGTATCCCAAGAGCTGGGATTATAGGCACGCATCACCATGTCCCATTTCAATTGCCATCTCAGTGCACCCCGGGGGCAGGGCTGGGTGGGGATAGAACCCTCGGCCCCAATATTTGGCTGGCCATCTTCATTTTGAGTTTTTAACCATGTTGATACCCAGTATATTAAAAAATGAAATTAAATAATCTTGAAAAGGCAAAAACTAAGTGCAAATATAAAATAAACTGAAATATATTAAATCAGAAACATAAAGAATCCTAAGCACTGTAACTTGCTACACAGGACTTGTAGTGACATATTATCTAAAAGCAAAAAGAACTACAGGAAATCTTGAACTTAGTACTACTGCTTATTTTTGCTGTGTTTTATTTTGCTGGAGTTGTGACATTGGTATTCACAACTCCATCATGCATCACTTTTTTTTTAAATGTATTTAATACAGGGTCTACAGGATCTCATTGCACAGATCAGGGTCAAAGTGATCCTCCTGCGTTAGCCTCCTAGGTGCTGGTATTACAGGTGCACGCCACCATGCCCAATCTCAGTGCACCAGGGGTGTGGGGCCAGCACAGCACAGCATGGCACACTGGGGATTAAACTTGGTCCCTGTCTGTTTAAGCAGGCGCTTTAGTCTGCTGAGCTATCTGGCCAGCCCTAACATTACTTATATATGTTTAAAAATGCTTAATTTGAACTTAATCATGAGGAGGCACTGGAACATCTCTATTGCAGTATTGCAGGTCATTCATTAAACAATGGCCTGGATTCATCAGAATATTATTGTTATAAGATGCCAGATGTGGTAGGACATGCCTGTAACCCCAGCACTCAGAAGATCATTCAAGGTCAGCCTGAACTACAAGGCAAGACCCTGACTCAAAAAAGAAAGGGAAAAAGAATACTGCTGTTATGAGGGGCCAGGGAGATAGCTCAGGGGCACAAGTGCCTGCCTGGCAAGTGCAAGGTCCTGAATTTGATCCCCAGTTCCACAGGGGAGGGGGGGAGGGGGGAGAGAGAGAGAGAGAGAGAGAGAGAGAGAGAGAGAGTTAAATCTGTAGGTCATGATATAAATAAAATTTGAGGACCCGGCGGGATGGCTCAGTGGTCTAAAGCGCCTGCTTGGGAAAGTTTGGGCGGCTTCAGGGGCCGCAGTTCGATCCCCAGCACCACATGCTGCGCAGGGCTGAACCGGCCATAAAAATGAGTGAATAAACAAACAAAGGTTCTGAAACAAGAAAAGAATAAATAAAATTTAAAAATTCTTTTAAAAAAATAGCTTTAAAAAAAATTTGAGACCCTTGGTTGGGTCTGGAATTGAGGCATTTGGGAACCAGTGATAAAGACTACTGGAGGATTTGAATACACTGTGTTGGGTTACACTGTATCAGAATTATCAAGAATGCTGATGGCATTATGGCTGTATAGAATTTCAGGATTCTTAAAGGATGTTATGGTTTAGATCTAGAGTGTGGGGCTGGTGAGATGGATCAGTGGTTTAAAGCACCTGCTTAGGAAAGCTTAGACAGGGACTGCAGTTCAATTCCTGGCACCACATGCTGCACCAGCCCCACCCCCAGGGCAGGCTGAGCCAGCCATAATATTAAATAAATAAATAAATAAGTAAGTAAGTAAGTTTGTTTGTTGTTTTTTTTGGTTTTTTTTGTTTTGTTTTGTTTTGTTTTGTCTTTTTGAGACAGGGTCTCGCTGTACAGTTCAGGCTGGCCTTGAGCTCAGTTTTGTAGCCCAGGCTGGTCTCGAACCGCAGTCCCTGAAGGCACCCAAGCTTCCCCAAGCAGGTGCTTTAGACTACTGAGCCATCCCGCCGGGCGCCCTGGTCTCCAACTCTCATCGATCCTCCTGCCTCAGCCTCCTGAGTGCTGGGATTACAGGCGTGCACCACCACGCCCGGCTTCTCATATGTTAAAGAGATGGGACTTTTAAAGGTGAAGGCTACTAATCTCGTAAGTGTGTTAGTCCACTGACGCATTCCTATTTGTTAGGAAGTGGAGCCTGCTTAGAGATGGCTTCTAATACCATTACAGGAATAGAGGATGGTATACAGCAATCATGGCAACATTTTAGAGACCAAGTGCCAGCCTGCACCCAAAACCTATTTATTACAAAGTGCCAACATTGCAGTTAAGTCTAATACTAGGGTTTTAGTTTAGAGGGGGAAAAAAACTAATAACATCTTTTGTCTAAAAGAAAAACACAATAACATGCATGGCATAAGTTTGCCATCAGTGATATAGAGGAAAAGGGATAGAAGGGATAAATTCAGAGCAGGAATGAGCACAGCGTGTTTTCAGATCTAGCAAGTGATGAATTTGAATAGTTGCTTGGACCCACATGATGAAAAGCCTTTAATGTCAGGCTATTGCACCTCTGCTTGTATAGATCATTAGAGAAACTGTAGGCTTGATGAGAATGGTGTTTTTATGTAGCTTACTAAATTGGAGCATAGAAAAGAGGTGCCTTATTTTTGTTTAGGTTTTGTTCAGTGATAATGTGAAGAAAAGAACAACCCTGGAAGAGATTATAAAGGATTGGCAGGCCTCTTTAACTCAGGGGTTCCCAACCCCCAGATTACTAATGCTACCTGTTAGGAAACAGCCATAGATCAGCTACTCTCCATCTCTTTATCCTGAGCTCTGCCTCTTGTCAGGTCAGTGTTAGCATTAGATCCTCTTTATTTTTTGAATAATTTTTAAAATTAATTCTTGTTTTCAATACATGCAGTTCACAGTCATCTTGTGGAATGGGTATATGTACATAATTTAGTTTGAATCTTTTTTAATCTTTCCCCTCCTTCCCCGAAATTCCCTTTCTCCATTTTTGTTCTTGATGCTATTACTTTTAGCTCATGGTTATGACATATAATGGTTACATTCACTGAGGTTATTAGTTCCTGTACTTGGCATATCTTTATTCTGTTTTTCCCCTTCCCCTTTGCTTCCTCTCTTGCCTTTGTTCTCTTGGATACCTTCCTATTTGCAAGAGATCCATCCACCTGTCATCTCCTTCTGTCCATCTTTTTTTTTTTTTTTTTGTCTTTTTGAGACAGAGTCTCACTATGCAGTTCAGGCTGGCCGTGAGCTCACTTTTGTAGCCCAGGCTGGTGTCGAACTCGCACCGATCCTTCTGCCTCAGCCTCCCGAGTGCTGGGATTACAGGCGTGAGCCACCACGCCCAGCTTGTCCATCGTTTTTTAATCTCTTTGTACTTTACCTTATTCAAATACCATATAGTTTTTGAGCTTGCATGTTTGGTGTACTCCATTCAATATTATTTTCCACGTGTAGCCATTTCCTTACAGATGTCTCAAATTTGTTCTATATAACCAAGTAGGATTCCATTTTATATAGGTACCACATTTTCTTTTATCCGGTTTTCCATTGACAGATATGGATTTAGCTATTATGAGTTGTGCTGCTATTAACATTGGTATGCATGCATCACTGTAGTAAGGTGTTTTAAGCTCTTTGAGGGAGATACCTACAGAGAAGGATAACTGAGTCATATGAACTTTCTAATTTTAATTCTTTAAGAAATCTCCATACTGATTTCTGTAATGGTTATACTAGTTTACATTTTCACCAATAATGTAGAAGCATTCCTTTTTCATTTCAGCCTTGCTAGCATTTATTTTTTTGATTTCTTAATGATTGCCATCCTTTCTGGAGAAAGATAGAATCTTAGTGTTGTTTTAATTTGCCTTTCTATAATGAGAGTCCCCATCAGAATACTAACAGGATACTTTCCAGATATAGAGAAAACAGTACTAAAATTCATATGGAACTAGAAGAGACCTAGAATAACAAAAACAATCTTGAGCAATAAGAGCAAAGCAGGAGGCAGCATAATGCATGACTTGAACCTATACTACAAAGTAATAAAAACAGCGTGATACTGGAACAAAAAAAAAAAAAAAAAAATCATGGATCTGTGAAATACAGTGCATCCTCCCCAGACACATTGAGCTATTTGATCTTTGACAACGGGGTCAAGAGCACATGTTGGATCAGAGATGGGAAAACTAGTTAACTGTTGAAGATTAAAACTGGGCCCAGGGCCGGGGATGTAGCTCTGTGGCGCAGCGCCTGGCTAGCAAGCGCAAGGCCCAGAGTTCGATTCCCGGTACCACAAAACAAAATAGTCAAAAAAAAAAAAAAAAGACTAAAACTGGGCCCATATCTGTCATCCTGTACTAAATCAAAATCAAAATGAATCAGAGATCCAAACATTAAAATAAACATTGATGATACTGGAAAGTATAATAGGTAAAATACTTGAAGTTGTAGGCATAGAAAGGATTTCTTAGACAGAACCACAGTGCACAAGAAATAACAGCAAGAATCAAGAAGTAGAATTATATCAAATTAAAAGGCTTTGTACAGAAGAATAATTAGTAGAGTAAAAAGAGAGCCTACAGAATGGGAAAAAAAAAAAAATTGTCCACTGCTCCTCAGGTAGAGGGGTAATAGTATGTAGAACATATAAAGAACTTTAAAAAGTTACACCATTGAGGGCCTGGCGGAATGGCTCAGTGGTCTAAAGCGCCTGCTTGGGAAAGCTTGGGCGGCTTCAGGGATCACGGTTCGATCCCCAGCACCACATGCTGCGCCAGCCCTGCCCTCGGGATGGGCTGAGTCAGCCATAAAAATGAGTGAATAAACAAAGGTTCTGTAACAAGAAAAAAATAAATAAATAAAATTTAAAAAAAAAAGTTACACCATTGAGGAGGGGGGACCAGTCAAGTGACATGGGCAAGTGACATGAACACATACTTCACCAAGGAAGAAGTACAAATGGCCAACAAATACATAGAAAAATGTTCAGCATCTCTGGCCATTAGTGAAATGCAAATTAGATTCTCATAGGAGCCCAAATTCTACTGTAAACAAGATAGTGTGTGGAATTTACCTTCTGTACTTCTTATGAGAATCTAATTCCACATGACCCAGCTTAGTCCTAACTGACTGGATATAAGGAGCAAATAAGACGTTGAATCAGAAAATCTGTCTCAGTGGTGTCATTTAGTGAGCACAAATTTGGAGGAAAGTTCTCTGCTCTCCAGGGCCTTCCTTTGCCCCTAGGATTTAGGCTGACTGTAATCATAGTTCTGCTGCCAAATTTTGATGGGACAAGGGAGAGGCCACCTCTGTTTTATGCCAAACTACTTTCCTTTCACTTTTGTCTCCTCCCTTCTTTCTCAGAATATAACCTTCCTAAGACTTTCTTCTAAATCAGCGGTTCTCAACCTGTGGGTCGCAACCCTGGCAGGGGTCAAACGACCAAAACACAGGGGTCACCTAAAGCCATTCTGAATCATAACTGCAGCAAAATTACAGTTTTGAAGTAGCCACCAAAATTATTTTTTGGTTTGGGGTCACCACAACATGGGGTGTTGGCATTAGAAAGGTTGGGGTCATGGCATTAGAAAGGTTGAGAACCACTGTTCTAAATCCTATGTTCAGACTCAAAGTCCACTTGACCTATGGAGAAGCCCTTTTTCCCACCCACCTAGCCTGTCTTGTCTTTTTCTTTCTTCTTCCTTCCTTCCTTCCTTTCTTCCTTTCTCTTTCTTGTCTATCTGTCTTTCTGTCTTCCTGTCTTTTTTTTTTTTTCATTTAGTACAGGGTCTACAGGATCTCACTACACAGATTGGACTCACAGTGATCCTCCTGTTTTCAGCCTCCCAAGTGTTGGTATTACAGGCATGTACACCACCACACCTAGTCTCAATCACCATCTCAGCGCACCCCAGCAGTGGGGCCAGCATGGCAGGCCAGGGATGGAACCCCCACCCCTGCACCTGCCTAAGCAGGCACTTTAGTCCATTGAGTTATCTGGCCAGCTCTAGCCTGCCTTCTCTAAGGCATCTCTTCTTCCTCCAGTTCCTTTCTTAAGTTCTCAAGGAGGGGGAAAAAAATCAAATTGCCAGAAACCTGTATTGTAATCTGCTTATTCCTTCTGTGCATGCCCCAGCCTGCGATTATGTCTTTTAGAAGAACTTCTAGTGGCTGGTAGAATGATCTTTGTCCATGTCCCTGAGAATATTTTTTTTTATAGCTAGATACATGCACACTTGCTTCAGTTGCCTTCAATTATGTGAAACTCCTTGTGTCTCAGCTCAGATTTAGCTCAGTCAGGTTGAGCTCAGCAGTAGAATGCAAGCCTAGCATGTATACAGCCCTGGGTTCACACAAATACCCCCAACACCAGACTAGAGGGAGGAGGGTGGTAGTGGAAAGAAAGAGTGGAGGTGGGAGAGAAGGAGGGAGGAAAGTTCAGTACCAGATATTGGCATCTTTTACAAGTAAGGTGTTCTGGGTAAATTGAAGACAGCAGATAACCAGTTTGAGCAAGAGACTGTTCATGGTCATTTTTTGGGAGATTCTTTCTGATGGGGTGGCTGCTATTTTTGAAATATTTCTGTGAAAAATCCACATGTTTACCTCATCCACTTATATCCTAGTTACTAGTGTCTTGAGCAACACTGTCTGGTAGAACTCTCTGCCATGATGGAAATGTTCTAATCTGCACTATCTAGTATGGTGGCCACTAACTATAAGTATAACTGAAAAACTGCTTTATTTTACTTAAACATTAAAATTTAAGTAGGTACATATAGCTTATAGCTTACTGTATGAGATAGGTCTAGATTCTAGAATATAATAAACCTCTATTATATGACCAAAGGTGAATCTTTACCATGAGTGAGGAATTGAGGACTAGACAGGGAGTGATGAAATAGAGTAATTTGAAGAAAGCCAGCAGTTAAACTTCTGAAATTTTACTTTTTCTGGCTTGTTAGTATGTATAGTAACATGGAATAATATGGGACGAAGGACCATAGTGGGCAAAACCAGACACCAGAAATGATCACAAGTGAAGGGAGGGTGGTAGCCTGTGGGATCAAGAATAGAACAGAGCACCTACTGAGTCACGCATGGGCAGCAACAGTCTCTTCAAGGAACTTCCAGCCTTGTCTGGTTGCTGTACTGACAAGTGGATCAGCATGGTCATAGAGTATTCATGCTGCAGGAGGCTAGGTGCTGAGATCTATGAAAGGCACTCAAGGGCCACTCAACCAGGCATCAAGCTATACTTCTGCTAAGGAATCAGGCTGGCCTAGATTGGATGACCTTTCTCTTGAATTTATAGGAAGCTTAAAAGAGTTTTAAGCTGCAAATGACATAGGTAAATTAATGTTTTAGTAAGCTCATCTGCTGTCTTGTGGCTAGTTTCCACCTCTGATTCCTTCTTGGCACTATTGTTGTTTTTTCTTTTAAACCAGTAATGTCCAGTGTCTTGTCTGCTTGTCTGGTTTATGTTGTGTTTTGTTTCTCTTCCTCCTTTCCTGCATCACTCTCTGCTGGGGCCCATGCTCTGTTCTTCGATGTTCTTCTCTCTCTCATCCAAAGATCAGCCAATAAAAAGCAGTCTCACCTGTCCAGGTAAGAGGGATGCTACTCTGAGGAGGGGAGAAAATTCCTTCCTATTTAAAAATTATTTACTTTTTGCATAGATGGTATCTTCACATGATTCAAAGTACAAAGGAGAGTATGAAAGTCTCCCATTCATACATATGCACCACCTATCCGCTACTCATCCTCAGATGCAACCCATGTTATCTTTATATTTCTTTTATATCCTTCCAGAAATATGGTAGATATTTTACATGCATGAGCAGATATGTAAAATACTGAAACATGATTTCTTCTCCCCTTAACTAGTGTTTTCAGTGTCTACATAGTTCTATATCTTGTTTTTCTCCCCTCAATAAAATGTCACACATATCTGGCATTACTGTTTTTTTGGTACCAGGGATCAAACTCAGGACCTTGTGCTTGTCAGGCAGGCACTTGTGTCGCTGAGCTATATCCCCAGCCCTCTTGAATTTTTTTTTTTTTTTTTAATAATTTTCTTTGACTCAGCCTGCCGAGGATGAGGCTGGCACAGCATATGGTGCCAAAGATCGAACTACAGTCCCTGCAGTTGCCTAAGCAGGCACTTTAGACCACTGAGCTATCTTGCCAGCCCTCTTGCATTATTATTATGAAGTGCCACATCATTCTTGTATGTGGACAAGGTCTGTATCATCATTTTGATATAAGATAATGGATTTAACCAACTACCCATTGTGAGCATTTAGAATATTTCCAGTGTTTTACCATTACACCCCCTGATTCCATAAATAACCTCCTTGGTCATTGGTTGTAGCTAGGATAGAAATTGCCCTTTAACAGCAGTTAATAGCTTGGAAACTAGCAGTTTATACTATTTTGTACAAACAAGGCCCATAGCAATGATATAAATTTCTTGTGTTCCCATAAGGACCACAAGAAATTAATTAATAGAGAATCAAACAGTGTATCTGGTTTGGTGCTCTGCAGTACTTTGAGGGTTTAAAATCTAAGTAAGACCAGGCATGTAGCTCACCAGCATAAGTTCCTGCCTGGCAAGCACAAGGTCTACGGTCTGATTCCTGGTACAAAAAAAAAAAAGAGAGAGTAAAGTTCCTCATGCTGGATGTGGGGCTGATTATGAGGTTAGAATGTGCTACTACCAAATAGAACAGAGACCTGTTCTCCCATGGTGCGCCTAATATAAGTGGAATTCTCAGAGGCCTCAGTATTGCTGTGCCTCTCTTTTCTAAAACAGTGTGTAAATTGCCAATGACCCAGGGGGTTAGAGCTAAGTGCCCTGTCCCTTTCCTGGAGATAACTGTTTGAGAGATGAAACCAACATGGGGAGCTTGTTTCTGCTGTAGCCACTGCAGCATTCTGTTGTGTTCATGCAGGCCCCTCTGTGTTTTGACTGGCAGTGTCTTCTCTTTTTTTGCAAATCATCACCTAACAGTAACTAGTTATTTGTTTTTTCTCCTCTTTTCCTTGCATTCATTTGCTCTGCTGCTCTGTTCTGTTTCATCAGCCCCATTGCAGCCTGGTAAGATCCAACAAGTCCTGTGTGTATGTACTCATCCCTTTCCTTTTATTGTCTGTCACCTGACTCCACAAAAGGAGTCTCTTTCTCTCTTCACTGTTCGCTGGTTATTAAAGAGATAATGCTTGCCCTGCCAGGTCAGTGTTCCAGATAGATGGTATTGCCAGCAGTATAGATGTAGGTAATCTCTTAACAGACTGAGCAGGTTACAAGGTGGGTGCATGATTTTCATTCTCCAAGACTCAGGGCCCTTTTGATAGAGCCTCTTTCTGCTGGTACCCCTGGACAGTTCACAAATGCATTTTCCTTACTCTTTCTCTAGGTTAAGCAGCCTGTCTTCCCTGGGAGATTCGGCAACTGAGCGCAAGTCCCCTTCTCACCATCGCCAGCCCTCTGACACCTCTGAGACAACAGGTAACCACTTTCTCAGTATCGGCACATGAACATAGCAGAGCACACATCCTCACACTCAACAAAAAGTGCTCCAGTCTTTTACCTTTTGTACCAGATGTGTGCCCAGTCCTTGTGTTACTGGTTTTTGTAAATTGTCCTCTTACATCAACCTAGAAAGTTAATTTTATTGTCTTCATTTTATAGATGAGGGAACTAAGGCACAGAGCAGTTGAAAAACCTGCCCAACTGTCCAAGCTTGATGGGGACAGAATCAGGAAATGGACCCAGTTCTGTTAAGCTCTGGAACCCGTTCTTGAATCATTATGGAATGCAGTCACACATGCACAATGTCTGTCACAATCTCACAACAATGAAGACAGTAGTCACCGGCTTGGTCTCTTTTCATTGTTTAAAGTTCCATAAACAGTGTCCATGTGAATAAGATTTCCTCCCATCATTTATCCTGAACTTGGCAAGGGATCAATCCTGAGTCACCTGGTATAAGGAATCTAGCTCTGCAAGAAACAGTTAACAAGTGTTAGTCCCACCTATTGGTGTTATTAGTAATAACATGATATAATACTTTCAGTCAACCTAACTTTTCTTTTTACAGTAACGTAAGTCTTCAAAAGGAAAGTAGTTAGACATGGCCCTGCCTCTTCTTTGGCCAGTCTGACCCAGACAAATCAAATGGGACTGACATGTATAAGAGACAAGCATTTCAGCAGCCCAGAGAAAGGTGTTTTCTCACGTGGGAAATAAAGACAATTCCAGGTGTTTGCCAGTCACTAGGAAACATGTCATATGTTTGGACAGGATGAATCTGGGAAATTGAGTTAGTTTGGAAAAACTTCTTAAGGAAAAAATGCCCTGGGTCTTTCCTGAATTGGCCTTGGCTTGTATGTACCAACCTTTAAAGACTTTTGGCCCATGGGGCGGGGCAGGATGGCTCAGTGGTCTAAAGTGCCTGCTTAGGAAAGCTTGGGTGGCTGCAGGGACCGCAGTTCGATCCCCGGCACCACATGCTGCGCCAGCCCTGCCTTTAGGGCAGGCTGAGCCGGCCATAAAAATAAATGAACAAACAAAAGTTCTGAAACAAGGAAAAAAAAATTCTAAAAAAAAAAAAAATGCCCCCCCCAAAAAAAAACAATAGATAAATAAATAAAGACTTTTGGCCCAATTCTGTTCTCTCTGTGACCCCTGACAGGTCTTGTTCAACGCTGTGTCATCATCCAGAAAGACCAGCATGGCTTTGGCTTCACCGTCAGTGGGGACCGAATTGTTCTGGTTCAGTCTGTGCGGCCTGGTAAGTGTTTACCTCTCCCTTGAAGTGGACACCTTGAAAAAGCAAATGCCTGCAACTGTACAGCATGATAGGTGGGTGCAGGAGCCCTGGAGACCAAGAATGAATTATTCCAGAACTGCTTCCCACAGATACCTGGGTCAGTTTCCACAACGTCAAGCCATGAAGTAAAAGTTGTAGGGTTCACTCATCATGTTTGCTTCTCCAGTTGGGAAGTGAAAAACCAACAGGAAAGCCCTCAGGCATTAGACAGATATCCAGGTGCCATCCAGGTGAGCCCCTATACTGAGCCAGAAGATGTGAGGAGGAATCAGAGGCTTCCGTTCTTCAGACTGACCTTTACATTACCTGCTAAGTACACAGATAGTCAGATCATTGTTAGTGGTCCAGGTTGAAGACAGCAGCAGGAGGGAGGGGATGCAGGACAGTATAAAGCAAGTATCACTCAAAGAGATAAACTTTATTGTAGTAAATGGAATCGGCCCTGTGACATAGATCATCTTATAAGCTTGTCCTGTAGACGGAATACAGGAAAGGGTAAGCTCAGACTGGCATTTCACCCTAGGGAAAAGGAGAAGGGAAAATATGTTTTGGAATAGTTTTGGAGAAAGACTTGAGATATGTTTGAGAAAAAAATGACAACTATAAATATTTGACCAAAATGAGATGTAGATCCATTAAAGGATGCAAATAATTAATAGAATCTTATATTTGGGGGCTTTTACCAGTGGCAAGTTTGTTTCTCATGTCCTAGAGAAAAGCTCTGAAAAGATGGTTTTACTCTTTGCTTCCCTTGTTTTTCAGAGTTCCTGGACTAGAATGAGATAAAGCTAATAGAACAACCAGTAACATGTACTTTGCCTCTGTCATCTATTAGATATAGAAAATATGAGATCCCCTCCAGTCAGATGTGGGTTCATTTCTCCTTCATTTTCTTCCTCCTCTTAGGCTGAGTTAGAATCAAAAAGAAAAGAACAAAAAGATGACTTGCAATACAACAAAGAGGGTGTATGTGTTGAGAAGACTTAATTTGGATTGGCATGGAAATCATAAGAGCAAAAAACATAATT
Source organism: Myocastor coypus (assembly GCA_004027025.1). Classification (NCBI taxonomy): domain Eukaryota; kingdom Metazoa; phylum Chordata; class Mammalia; order Rodentia; family Myocastoridae; genus Myocastor; species Myocastor coypus. The sequence goes on from PVJA010014346.1 coordinate 27,258, forward strand.
GCTGGGGTTTTTGTTTGTTTTTTGGTTTTTTTTTTTTTTTTTTTGTCTTTTTGAGACAGGGTCTCACTATGCAGTTCAGGCTGGCCTTGAGCTCACTTTTGTAGCCCAGGCTGGTATCAAACTCACACCGATCCTCCTGCCTCAGCCTCCTGAGTGCTGGGATTACAGGCATGCGCCACCACGCCCGGCAATTGCTGTTGTTTTTTGCAGATTCTTTAGGCTATTATTTGTGTTGTGCCTCCATCAGAATCATACTTGAGATCTTAGAGTAATTGAAATCCTTATTTCTCAGCGCAGCCTTAGTACTGAATCACTTTTCTTACAAGGTGCCAAGGGTACACATTTTAACAAACTACCCAATGGGCCCAGCAGAATGGCTCAGTGGTCTAAAGCACTAAGCTTAGGCGGCTGCAGGGACCGAGGTTCGATCACTGGCGCCACATGCTGCTCCAGCCTTGCCCTCAGGGCAGGCTGAGCCGGCCATAAAAATAAATAAATAAACAAACAAAAGTAAAAATAAATAAGTAAAATAACAAACTACTCAAGAAATTTTCATGCTAACAGAAGTTTTTTTGTTTGTTTGTTTCTGTTTCTGTTTTTTGAGACACGATCTCTCACTGGATAGTTCAAGCTGCCCCTGAACTCACTGTGCAGCCAGACAGGCCTCAAACCTGTGACAACTCTCCCACCTCAGCCTCCCAAACACTTGGACTAGAGATCAAATACCTTTATAGAGTTTATTTTAATCACTGAAATTACTAGAAGTCACCTCATGTTTCATATATTCAAGAAAAACACGTTTTTCCTTTCCAGTGTTCATTTCTACAAATGTGTAAGAATTTCAAGCTATTTGCGTATACTTTTCCATAAGTAGCACATTTTGGGTGAGAGGAATCTTTTTTTTTTTTTTTGTGGGACCAGGGTTCGAACTCACGACCTTGCACTTGCCCAGCAGGCACTTGTGCCTCGGAGCTATCTCCCCAGCCCCAGAGAGGAATCTTAATACTCATATTGAAAAGCGAAACTGGAGTACAGTCACCACTGTACATAATTTTTTTTTAGAATTTTTTTTAGTTTATTTATTTATTTATTTATTTATTTTTCTTGTTTCAGAACTTTTGTTTGTTTATTTATTTTTATGGCCAGCTCAGCCTGCCCTGAGGGCAGGGCTGGTGGCAGCATGTGGTGCCGGGATCGCAGTCCCTGCACCTGCCTGCAGGCACTTTAGACCACTGAGCCATCCTGCCGGCCCTATACATATTTTTTTAGTGTAGCAAAAGCATCTAGATGCACTTTGTAGGAGTTTTGTTTTGATCAGATAAATACAACTTGCAGATTTAATGATCATCTCAGGACAAATTTGCAAACATAATTTTTATGCTTTTCATTAACTAATTTGAGCTGCAGTGTTTATTGAGCTTTACAGTAGAAGCCATTTAAACTATATGAAGGTCAAAATCCTAATAGCTATGAATTGGGTGATAACCCGAAACAAGACTAGGAGCATGTTTGTCTAAGCACATTCTAGTCAGCCAACACCACAAGTCCTTATTTTGATCCCTTTTAAAGGAACAAGATATAAGTAGTATAAAATAATTTTTTACAAACAGAAGAATAACATAATTATTTATAAAGATATGAGTCCTCAATATCTTTATGAATTTCTCATAACTTATAAACTACCAGTTTGAAAACTTGCTTTCTTTTCTCTATCGTTCTTTCTTTCTTTTTTTCTTTTTTTTTTTTTTTTTTTTTTTTTTTTTTTTTTTTTTTTTGAGACAGGATTTCACTATGCAGTTCAGACTGGCCTTGAGCTCACTTTTATAGCCCAGGCTGGTCTCAAACTCACATTGATCCACCTGTCTCAGTCTCCCAAGTGCTGGGATTACAGGCATGTGCCACCACACCCAGCTATTTCTCCACATTTCTCTTAATAATTACTAATTATACTTAATACATTAAATTCACTTTTCTCAAGGGCCAGCCTGATACCTTAGCAAGCTAATGCACCTGTGCAGGCAGAGCACAGCGGCCAGGGTTCGATATCCCACAGGTGTGGTGGCACACACCTGTAATCCCAATTCTTGGGAGGCTGAAGACAGGAGAATCACTACAAGTCTGATCTACATAATGAGACTAGACCCTGTCCTAAATACAAAAGGGGGGGAAAAAAACCTCACTTTTCTCACTGCGTAATAACAATCTCATCCAACTTTGGAATATCTGGACATTTCACATATATCAGATAGTCTTCCCAAGGCTTGGCTCGGCCTGTCTCCCACCTTGCAGGTCATCAGAGATTGGGCTTCAAGCCAGAGCAAGGAATGTGCAGTAGATATGACTACTTGGAGTCTGCTGCAGCTTCAAAATCATTTGTTACTAGAACAGAATAGGACATCCACCCAGCAACAGAGGTGCTTCACAAGGAAACGTGACATTTCAGATAGGGATCTGCAGGGACCATGGTATAGGTCCAGTAGCTTCTGAGGGAGGTTGTGTGAGGTTGTGTTGACCCGGCCTTCTTCTTACAGGGGGTGCAGCCATGAAAGCTGGAGTGAAAGAGGGTGACCGAATCATCAAAGTAAGTGACCCTGGTACTTATTCCCTGGAAAAGAGACAGGCATGAAGAGGTATCGCTGGTCTCAGCCTGTCCTGCTGACAGCCCTTTTGATACGTGGAGTCTGGTATAGCACCATGAAAGGGAGCATGATAATATAATGAGAGAGGAGAGGATTAAGATAGGTGATTTCTTGTTCTGGACTCTTGTCACTCTAAAGCAGCCATGCTCTTACAAGAGGGGTTATTGGGCCCACTTCATATATGATAAAAACTAGATTAAGAAGGAGGAGCTATGAATCATTAGGTTCTCAGCTTGCTAGTTTGTGTCCCCTCTAATACTGACCTGAGATCCTCGACTGTTCTAAACTAGTAGAATCCATCCTTTCCATTCAGATCTGTCTTCTGGTAATGTCTCTGAGAAGCAGTAAAGAGATCCTGATGCAGAAACTTCTGGTCTCCTAGAAAGGAGGAAGTACACTGGGCCAGTTGATGCACACATGTGAGGCAAATGGGGAGAAAACTGTGAAAGAAATAAATGACTAGGGGCTGGGGTGATAGCTCCATTGCACAAGTGCCTGCCTGGCAAGTGCAAGGTCATGAGTTTGAACCCCAGTCCCGCTTAAAAAAAAAAAAAAAAAAATTCTAGAACAGGGCCAGCAATATGGTTCAGTGATCTAAAGTGCCTGTGTAAGAAAGCTTAGGCAACTGCAGGGACCATGGTTTCATTCCCAGCACCACATGCTGTGTCAGCCCCAACCCCAGGGCAGGCTCAGCTGGTTGTGGAAGGAAAGAAGGAAGGAAGGAAGGAAGGAAGGAAGGAAGGAAGGAAGGAAGGAAGGAAGGAAGGAAGGAAGGAGGGAAGGAAGGAGAAAAGGAAAGAACTAAAAGAGTGAATGAGTGAGTGAAATAAAGGTCTTATCTCTGAAAAGTTACACACTGGCTGAAAAGACAAAACTCATGGCATAGATAACAGGAATGGATTTTTGATGTTAATTTGATAAAATAAGTGATTAGAAATCCTAGAGAACCTAAGTAGAGAGCCTAGAAAATAGCTTCCTAATGAAGTGACATTAAAATCTTAGATTTAAAACAAAAATCTTAGATAGGAGAGCCCCAGGTTTCCATCACCATTACTCAGTGTTCTTTGTCCCTTCAACAGGTTAACGGCACCATGGTGACCAATAGCTCACACCTGGAGGTGGTGAAACTTATCAAATGTGAGTTGGAAAGGGGTGAATGCTAAAGAAAGTTAAGGAACTAGTGGGCTGAGAGGGAGGAAAGAGCAGGTACACTGACACTGGAGGCTTCCTTTGTAGATGTTTAGTTTTAACCCTGAGTAGTCCAATAGTCCACATAGAAGGCCACAACGCCCTATTATCGTTTATAATGGAGACACATCAAATTGCTTAATTTTTATCATGCTCATCTTTGCCACTCCTGTGTAGACAGTATCTTACTGACATCACATCTCAGTTAAATAGTGTCTGTCCCATCTTGCATTCACAAACATTATTCCTCATCTACTTCCTGTTTCAAGGGTAAAGAGAAGCAAAAACTACTCTATAGCTAGGAAGATCCCACAATTGCTTATCAAATTGCACAGATAGTCAAATAAAAGCAACAATGTTTAGGACAGAAAAGAGTAAGGAAAGTCTTGGAGGTTGGGGGTGGATGACCAACATTGAATGCCTGCCATTTGCCAGGCAGGCAGTTTGCTGGAGCTTCACACTGGCTGTTTCTTCTAATGAGATTGGGCTGGGGAGATAGCTTTGTGGCACAAGTGCCTGCCTGGCAAGTGCAAGATGGTGAGTTCAAACCCCAGTCCTACCAAAAAAAAAAGAAAGAAAACTTCATAATGAGATAAAGGAGGAAACAAGGGGTAGATGAGATGACACATATTTGAGCTCTTGAGGAAGAAGGCAAATTTGAGTTGTTGCAGGGTAAGAGGGCAGGGACTAGAGAATGGTTGGGGCTATACAAGTGAGAACTTAAACTACAGGATTATAAGTTTAATGAAAGGAGAATGGAGAGCAGTCTTCTCCTGTGCAGCTTGAATATCTGCTCTCCAGAACAGTACCACTCCTTGTCTTCCTCCAGCTGGTGCCTATGTTGCATTGACTCTCTTGGGCTCTTCACCTTCATCCTTTGGTATCTCTGGGCTCCAGCCAGAGCCATCAGCAGGAGCTCCCCGAGTCGCTCCCATGATCCCATCACCACCACCACCTCCACCTCTGCCACCTCCACAACGCATCACAGGACCTAAACCACTGCAGGTAATGTTCTTCCTGGCTTCCCCTCCCCACACTGTGATCCCTTTGAAGAATTCTCCTGTGGGGATTAAGTTGAACAAGGTTATATTAAACAGAGAGAAACAGGAGACAAATGAATACAGTGTCAAACAGAAAGACATTCTATAACTGAGTATCCTCCTGTATGAATATATGTGGTTTTATCAGCCAGTGGTGTTCAGTGTGTTCCTAAGTATCTGAGAGTGCTCCCCTCACTGGGGAGCGTCCCCACCCCAGCACAGAGAGAAGGCACCAGTTAGAGGCTGTTGCCAGTCATTATTATGAGGATATGTTATTAAATCAAGAGAGTAGGGACGTAGTTTCCAAAAGAAAAAAGGCTGCCTGGAAGAGTGAAATATGAATCCTATTTGAAGGAGGGAAAGAGATAGGCAAGGATGAAAGCAGGGAGAAAGATAGTCTTGTGAGTAGGAAAGCCTGTATGAAGACTTAAAAGAGGTTGGGATACAGACATTTACAGGAAGTGGGATTTTTCCACTTGGAAAGAAGACTGACCCAGCAAGTCCCTGGAGAAGTTAGTGATTTACAGTAGAAGTTTCTAGGAAGTTCAGGAGTAAAATCAAAATAAGATTTTATGTTGACTTCATCCCAGCAAGGTACTGAGTGTTTTATAAAATACACAATGACCCAGGCTCTAGATCCCAGAGAGCTATGCAACTGAGCCAGTCTCCAACTCTCACTCAATTCTGTCTTCCATCTCTAGGACCCTGAAGTTCAGAAACATGCCACCCAGATCCTCAGAAACATGCTGAAGCAGGAGGAGAAAGAGCTACAGGTGAGGTCACTGCGGAAGATAGCCTGGCCACTGCCTTAGTGACACAGTACTAGTGCAGTCTGCCACTATACTCAATTTACAGTTTATGGACTATTACATAAAATCTTAAAAATAAACTTTAGGATTACTGAAGAACTGTCGCTTGAATTTGTTAAAACAGACCTAGGTGTGGTGGTGCACTCCTGTCATCCTAGCACTTGGGAGGTGAGGCAGGAGGATCATTGCAAGGCCAGCCTGGGCTACACAGCAAGACTATCCCAACCCCATCCCCACCTCCCAAAAAAGCATTTGTTAATTTGTTAATAGAGTGCTTAGGATAATTGAGTTCCACAGATAATAGATTAGGCCTGTAAGTATATGATGAACTGTATATGAAGAAGTGAGAGAACATCAGAGCTGGAGAACATGAGAGCAAGTTGGAGTTGATCTTAGAGATTTTCAAGGAAAGAAGGTAAGATACATGGGAGGTGAAGATGAGTAATGAGAGATCTGAGCCAAATTGATAGGGTCAGGGCACAGGTTGGTGGATAGAAAAAAGAAAGATTTTGGGGGTAAGGAAATGATTTCACAGAGAATAATCAGAAGATAGGTTTGGCTGACAGAGAATAATCAGTCCTACCAATGCTGTGACTTGGGCCAGTCTCACTTCTTCATTTCGGTTCATTGTGTTTCTTTTTCAGTGCTCATTGTGTGTATTGCCCTTGATGTGTTTAAAATCTAGTGGGGGAAGTTCAGATTACAGTAAGAGGTAGAATAGAAGAAATAAGGATTTGGCCATAAGATAGGGATTAATTTAGCAAGGGAACCTGTGAGGAAAAGCATTCCACTGGGATTAAAGAACAGAGCTAGAGTATTCAAAAGGTGAAAGAAGAATGCTAATGAGTGGGCAGCTTAAGTTAAATATGCTCCCTTATATAAAAAGCGCTAAGTCTTGCTTTGTGCTAGGTACTGTATGTGTTAGGGTGTGGATGAGAGTAGTGTTGGGGTAAGAATCAGAAAAATAGATGAGAGCTGAATCTTTGAGGAATTATTAATCCCACAGAACATGGGTGGATGAAGAGGAATATACTGTATTATAAGCAATGGTACTTACGTATATGTATTGACACAAGAGTAATAACACTGATACTCAGGTAGCAATAGAACTATACCTCCATGGAATAGAATCCAGAGTTTAGAACTTAACCTATACATCTGTTGACAGTTGATTTTCAACAAAAGCTCCAAAATAATCCAATAGAAAAGAAATTTCCTTTCAAAAAATGATAAGGAGCAACCTGATATCTACATGCAGAGAATACATTTATACTTACCTTACACAGTTAACAGAATTTAGCTTTGGGGGCTTTCAGATTAGCTCAGTGGTTTAAGCACTTGCGCCAGCAATCCCAGTCAGGCACAGGGGATTGCAGTTCAACAGAATTTAGCTTCTTGGCACATGGTGGCACACACCTGTAATCCCTACAACCAGGAGACTGAGGCAGGAGGATTGCTGTGAGTTTGAAGCCAGCCTAGGCTACACAGTTCAAGGCCAGCCCAAATTACAGAACGAAGCCCTTTCTCAAAACAAATTAAAAATGGATCAAAGAATTAAATGTAAGAGCTAAAATGTTAAAAACTGTATAACTCTTAGAAGAAATTAGATAATAATCTTCATGACCCTGGTTTAAGAAATGGTTCCTTTAATATAACACCAAAAGCACAAACAGGACTGGGAGTATAACTCAGTCATCGAGCGTTTGATCAGTAGGTAAGAGGCCATGTGTTCAATCCCTAGCACCACAGTAAAACAAGCACAGACAACCTGTATAACTGTGTTTCATCAAAACTAAAAACTTGCCTGCTGCAGTGGCACAAGCCTATAATTTAGACTATTTAGGAAACAGGAGGATCACAAGTTCAAGGGCAGTCTAGAGTACTTAGTGAGACTCTGTCTTCAAATTGAAAATAAAAATGAGCTGAGGTATATAGTCCAACAGTAGAGCTATATCCTGGATTTGTTCCTCAGTACACCAAAAAAGGAAGAAAGATAGGGAGGGAGGGAAAGGAAAGAAAAAGACAGCAAATGGTTAATAAGCATTTGATAAGATGTTTGACATTGTTAGTCAAGGGGAGCTGCTAATCAAATGACAGTGAGATACCACTCTGTATCCAAAATAATGGAAAATACCAAGTGTTGCTAAGGATGTGGACAAAGCTGAGAAATACATGTTTATATTTTGTTTACATATGCAGTGTCCTGATCTATTACCAGTTTGGGATATAAAATATTGCAGCTATGCCAAAGATACGCAATTCTTAAAAATGATTTTTTTTTTTCAGTTTTAATATTTGGGTTTTTTGAACAAGATCTTAACTCTGCAAACGAGCCTTGCCTTGAACTCACTATGTTGCCCAAGCAGGCCTCAAAGTCACAACAATCCTCCTGCCTCAGGAGTGCTGGGATTATAGGCTGCCATACGCAACTAGTTCTTCAAAATATTAAACCGACATACTGTATGACCCAGCAATTCTACTCCTAGCTAAGTACTCAGAAAAAATAAGAACATATGTTCACGTAAAGCTTATACATACACATTCAGCTTTATTTTTATTAGCCAGAAAAATAGAAACAAGCCAAATGTCCATCACCTAACAAGTAGATAAGCCAAATGTCGTATAGGCACACAGTGCTGTATTAGCTATAAAAAAGGTGAAATCCTGACACATATGCTGTAACATAGCAGGACCCTAAACGTACACCAACTCAAAGAAGCCAGACAAAAGTCTACAAATTGTGTAACTCCATTTGCATAGAATATATAGGCACATCATAGAGATGGGAAATGAGTGGTTGCCAAAGGGTGGCAAGGTCAGTGACTGCCCACAAGTAGTACCATTCTTGTTGAAGTGATGGGAGTGTTCTTCATCAGATAGTGAGGATGGTTGCACAGTTGTGTGAATATATCAAAAGCCCCTGGATTCTATACTTTAAAATTGTGAAGCTTAGATAGCCAGGCAGACTAAAGTGCCTGCTTAGGCAAAGCACAGCAGCTGGGGCTTGATCCCCAGTGTGCCGTACCACCACACCTAGTCCCACGTGCCTGTAATCTCAGAGCTTAGTCCCACGTTCCTGTAATCTCAGAGCTTGGGACACTAAAAACAGGAGTATCATTATGAACCCTGTCTATGTAGTGAGACCCTGTAGACCCTATACTAGATACAAAAAAAAAAAAAAAAAAAATTGTGAAGTTTATATGACATGAATACCTCAATGACAATTTTTTTTTAAATGTAATGCTATGATAGCTCAAATGAAGGAAAAATTGTGTAATTATCAGAACTTTATGAGTGATTCTCAAGCTGGATACAGTCTCCTGTGACTAGAACATTGCAGATGGCAGTGGGTAGGGATGTTGAAAAATAATTTGGGTCATAAATACCATGAGGAGCTTGGACTTTGTCCTAAAGGCAATGGAAATTGAAGGTTTTTGAGTAGAGAACTGATCACTTTTTCAAATTAGTGTTCTTTTAGAGGGGCATATTAAGTGGAATAACTCATGAAAACATAGGTGACTTTTAAAGATGATGACAGACTTGACAGCAACAGTGGAAGTCAGAATAGAAGGGAAAGAACAGTGGTGGAGACATCTCCGGGTCTGATCAGTGGAATTTACTGGCCATAAGGGAGAAGGAAAGATGGCCCAAAGTTTGGTTGGCAGAGTAGGTGGTGATGCCATTGATGGAGCAAAATAGTGAAGAGAAGCAGAGTTTAGGGGAAAGAAATGAAAACCAGTTCTAGATGTGCTGAATTTGAAGGTGTGCGTGAAATATTCTGGTGAAGAAGTCCCTCCATGCACATGGAGGTGCAAGGGCTGAAGCTAAAGAGAAAAGGCTGGATTCAAATAGGGTTCTGGATACCCTCAGTACACAGATGATGTTGAAATTGGAATCTGGATGAGCTCTCCCAGGGCATCACCGCAAAGAGGAGGGCAGTAAGGGTAGATTTGGGTTTGGGGGCTTCAGCGGCAACTTATATTGTATCTGTTCCTTGAAAGAAGAGCTGTTTGAGGTAATGGGGAAAGCACTAAGTTGTAGTTATTGAGGGCTGACCATAAGCCAGAGCACAGGGCCTCTTATTTTGAAACATTTATCTGTGGAAGGAAGGAGGAAAAAAATGAGGCAGCAGCTTGAAGAATACTTTGAGGGGCCCGGCAGGATGGCTTAGTGGTCTAAAGCCCCTGCTTGGGAAAGCTTGGGCAGCTTCAGGGACTGCGGTTCGATCCCGGGCACCACATGCTGCGCCAGCCGTGCCCTCAGGGCAGGCTGAGCAGGCCATAAAAATGAGTGAATAAACAAAGGTTCTGAAACAAGATAGATAGATAGATAGATAGATAGATAGATAGATAGATAGATAGATAGATAGACAGATAGACAGACAGACAGACAGACAGACAGACAGATAGATAGATAGATAGATTAGATAGATTGGATAGATAGATAGATAGATAGATAGATAGATAGATAGATAGATAGATAGATAAATTCTTTAAAAAAAAAAAAAAAAGAATACTTTGGGTTGCGAGAAAAGATTCTGTTGTGGCGTGTTTGTTTTGTCAGCAAATTTGAACATTTTTATAGAATGACGGTAAGGAGTCATTAGAAGACCAGATATATATGAGCAGTGTCTAGAAAGTACTCAACACAGCCGAAGAGATTGACTCGATGTTTTCTCTTCTAAGATGGATATTTGGAAGTAGAATGAAGTTGGGAACTGTTTTACCAGATGTGCTGCATGCTAGGAACTAAGGCAAGGGCTGGGGCTTGATAAGCATGGAAAGGATAAAACATTAAATGTTAAGAACTGCTGGGCATGGTGATACATACCTGTAATCCTAGCATGTGAGAAGCTAAGGTAGGAGGATTCCTCAAGTTCCAGGCTAGCCTGTGCTAATACAGTGAGTTCAGGGCCAGTCTGAAATACATAAGACTCTTTCTTAAAAATAAATAAATTTATGTAAAAATAAATAAATAATTAAAAATAAGGGGTATTGGTGCACGCTTGTTATCACAACACTTGGGAAACTGAGGTAGGAGGATTATTGGGAGTTTGAGACTAGCTTGGGCTACAGAGTGAGTTCAAGGCCAGCCTGAGCTATACAGCAAGACTTTGTCTAAAAAAAAAAAAAAAAAAAAAAACATAAAATAATTGTGAGGAATTTTCAAAGATTGCCACATAGCAGGAAAGCCCAGATGAGCTTAGCTAATATGTGAGTAAAGCATCTTTATTGAACCAACAAGTTTTACTAGCTATATCCTTTTGTAGTAAAATATGAGTAGTGCTACATGTTGTAGCCCATAACCATGCACCAAACATTCTGCAAGTACTTTACATTATCTCATTGAGATCTTACAACTGTCCCATGAGGCAGGCACTGTCATCTCCACTTTATCAGTGAGAATGTGTACAGAATTTCCCAAGTCTACACAGCTGTTAAGTAGAGGAGCCACAATTCTGCATACTGTGTTCTACTCTACTAGGTGCTATAAGTGGTAGTGGTAGTTGTGGATCAGCTCTTCTCTAGGAACAGCAGAGATGATGGCTGCTCTAGTTGGCCTTCTTCCTTTCTACTAGGGTCCTCATGTGTGAGCTTCCTCTTATGCCCTCTTTTGTAGACTAATCACTTTCATTTTTCATACCTGAGTGGGAGGTGCTCAGGATGAGGCAGTTGAACCAGGCCTTGAGGGATTGGTCATTTAGCACAGACCTTTGTATTTCATCTTCTTTTTCCAGCTGCCTCATGTATTCTTTTTCTCAAAATTTGCTCTTTTTCTGATCCTAAGTGATAATGCCGCCTCAAGAAGACAGGTCTCTTCTTTCTTACTCCTCTTTTGTTTTGAAATAACTGCCTGTTTTCCCCACTGGTCAATCGGCCATTCTCTACTAACCACCCCTTTGCATTCTTCCCCCCTTCCTCCTCCTCCTCATTCTCGTCCTCCTCCTTGTCCTAATCCCTCCCCAGCGTATCTGTGAGGTGTATAGCCGGAACCCTGCCAGCCTGCTGGAAGAGCAAATCGAAGGTGCCCGGCGGCGAGTCACTCAGTTACAGCTGAAGATCCAGCAGGAGACAGGTGGCTTAGTGGTGAGTGATGGTAGGCATAGATCTAGGAAGGGCACACCTTGCAGTTGGTCTTGGGATAGAGAGAGGGAAAACACCAAGGCAGAAAGCCTGCCAAATCTGGCAGGACCTGACGCTGAGCTTGTGTTTTATATTCGGCAAAGAGGCGGAGGAATAGCACACATGTGGGATACCATATCAAGGAAAAGCTTATTTCTTGCTTTCCAAGAACTTGTGAGGGTTTGATAAGAAGGAAACAGGAAATCAGACTCTCTCAGCTTCCACCCACTAATGTTCCTTTTTCCCTTCTGCATAGTTTATTCAAGGCTAGTATATATTCCTATCCTGGCTTTATTCAGGACTCATCTGGTAGCTTTCCCACCACCTGCCCTTCAAGTAACAGATCTGCTCAAAGAAATCCAAGGATATTTTAAAGTCAGTTAGGTGAAGCTGTGGGTTCTATGTAGATAACAGCTCTGTCAAAAATTCCACAGAGAGGGCCCGGTAGAATGGCTCAGTGGTCTAAAGCGCCTGCTTAAGAAAGCTTGGGTGGCTGCAGGGACCGCGGTTCAATCCCTGCACCACATGCTGCGCCAGCCCTGTCCTGAGGACAGGCTGAGCCAGCCATAAAAATAAATTAAAAAAATTCCACAGAGAAGGTTCTCTGTTTTCATCAGGGACTTTACCATTAGTTTTTCTCCCTCACTTTTTTTCCCCCCCAGACAGGATCTTTATGTAGTTCAGGCTGGCCTCAAACTCACAGTGATCTTCTTTTCTCTGCCTTTCAAATGCTGGAATTACAGGTGTGCACCATCATGCCTAGCTTACTATTAAGTTTCTTATCTCCCTCAACCTTGGTAATTCCCCAGAAACTTTAAAATCCCCAAAAATAATATTTGCCAAAGCCAACAGAAATTATTTAAGGTTTATCTAGTTAAGACATTTTAAGGCTTTTTTGAGGGCCAGGGAAATAGCTCAGTGGAATAAGTGCTTGCATGGCAAATGCAAGGACCTGAGTTCAATCCCCGGTGCCACCAAACAAAAAAAAAAAAAAGGTTTTTTTGAAAGTCCTGATCAGAAAAGTTTGGAAATGTAACAGATAAAGTATTCATTTTGTGAAGGATTTCTCATATTACATAATGAAGCAGAGATCAGGTTGCAGATTTAGGCTACCTGATTTGAAATCTTAGCTTTAGTTACCACTTTTGAACAAATCACTCCCCGAAGGCTCAGTTTGTTTATCTGTACAATGGAGATGTGATAGTCTCCACCTAACTGGGCATGGTGGAGCATGTCTGTATTCCCAGCATTCTGAGATTCCAACTTTGAACCTAGACTGAGCAGCATAGTAACTTAGAGAGAGCTTGTCTTATGTGGAGGTAGCTAAGGATGTAGCTCAGTACGGAGGCCCTAGGTTCAATCCTTAGTACTACACATACATAAATGCACTAGTGTCCACCTAGTAGGATACTGTCAGAACTAAAGCATGCCCTGGCACAGGGGCCTGTGCATGTTTACTGCTGCTGCCATTGCTGGGAACCATGTGGTCGTGAGGTAGAGAATCTGAGACTTGGAGCTTGGAATCTGGAGATGAGCTGCAGCCCTGGTTTTAGAGTTGACCTGCTGTGTAGCTCCGACAAGTTACTAAAGATCTGAACCTCTGTTCATCTATCTCAAGGCAATAACCTGCCTTATTCAGAGTTGCTGAAAGATTGAGTGCAATCTAGAACAGCACTTTGTAATGTAAACATTGAAAGCCAGTTGCATCCTCTACTGCCTGGGGCTATTAGGCTGGCTGACACCCGCCAGTCCTACCCAGTGAATCCAGAGGTAAACATTTTATTTCTTCCCTCAGTACCTGCTTGAGCTTTTTGTTCTTGAGAGTTAAGTTCTTTTCTGTATCCAGCCCAAAGTGGACAATAGGTACTCTGAAGTCCAAGGTAATAAATGCAGTGAGAAATTTTGAATTTTACTAAGGGTAAGGCTCCTTCCCACCATTAGGGGTCACCATCCTCTCAAACTGGACTTACGAAGAAACATCTCTCATAACTGGGTATTTTTGATGCAGTGAAGCAGAAATGACCTCTGAGTACAAGCAGATACACTCTGGAAAAGGGAGACAAGTGAGGGGAGAGGCTCACAGAATCTGCCTGGCCTCTGGGCCTTTCTCTTTCAGGATGTCCTTCCTCTTTATGGTGATGCCAGCCAGAGACCATCAGAAGGTGAGCCCCCTCCCCATCACCCCTTTCTTAATCTGGCTTATATATAGTGCAGGGTTTTTTTTATCTCTTGTCCTTACCCATGGGGCAGATTCTGGGAAAGAAAATATATTTTATCTGCCTTCTGGGAAATAATGTGAAAAGGCAGTACTGATACACAAGATCAACCAACAATGGTAATGAGCATCTGATCAAGAGCCTTGAGTAGGACCAGGCAAATACTGGGAAGAGTGTGGTCCTGACAACAGCTTGCCTAAGAGCACCTGGTACTTAAGGACTTGGCAGATAGTACTTATGAAAAAGGATTGGTGGCCAGAAGAGGGCTGGGGTAAGACTGATTTGGGCCATGCTGCCAACTTCCTTTAAGAGCTGACATGTCCCATGCACAGGTGCAGAGGTAGGTAAGAGTAAGAGTGGTGAGGGTAGAAGGGGAAGCGCCCAGAGAATCTAAGGCCCACAAAGTGAGAGCTAAAGGAAAGCCAGGCAGAGAAAAGACAGTGGCAGTGTCCCCATCCAGACACAGGTTTCCAACACAAAGCTGCTGCTCTCCTCTGCCCCACCATCTAAACTCTTCTTTTCAGGCCGTCTCTCTCTGGATTCCCAGGAGGCAGACAGTGGCTTGGATTCTGGGACAGAACGCTTTCCCTCGCTCAGTGAGGTAAATTCAGGACGGGTGAGGCCTGCTGAGGACTGCATTGACTGTGCCGTTGCTGGGCAGGCTCTGCTGCTGCTGGCTCACAAGCTGCCACCTGTCCCCTGTGCACCTCTTTGAGTCACTGTGCTCTGAGTTCCAAAAGAAAGGTTTTGGATCATGCCCCTGTGCCATATCCTCAAATCTGGCTCTATTCTATTGTAGTCAGCTCTTAGATAACCTCTCCAGTAGAGTGGAGAGGGAAGCCAACCATGTCATTAACTCATAGGGACCTTGGCGAGTAAGGGGGTAGAACACAAGTAATACAGCCAAAAACATTTCTAGCTGGCTAGTTCGACATCACCTTAGAGGAATGAACCCAGGAGTGGCAGTCTTTCTTTGCTGCAGATCTTTTTCTACTTAAACAACTTATCTTTTTTAGAGTAGTCAGAGCATTTCAGGTTTTGACAGGTTAACAGTATTCTCAGGTTATATGTATAAGCTACAAATATAAACTTGCAATATAAGAGTGGAAGAAGTAATGATGCTACTAATAAAATACTTGTTTAACCAGATAATTAAATAGGTGAATAAGTAGTTGAAAACATGATAAAAAGCCTAATTTACATATTTGGAATTTGATTTCCTCGCTGCTTTTGTCTATCAGTGGGAAGATGATCGATACACTTGAAAGGACCAATGTGTGGGAAAGTAAAAAAGAGGGAGAGAAAGAGCAATGCAGAGGGCAAAGTGGTTACCCTTCAGTAATATATACTCAGTGTTATACAGGAAGTGATACAATTGGTGGTGGAGCAAGTGGGCTATGGGCTGACACTGCCTGGATTGAATCCAGGGAATACATTCTGAGGTCTTTAACCTTCAGCTATTCTCATACCTTTCCAAGTCTTTGGTTTTTTATGTGAAAGGTGAAAAGAATGATAGTGTCTATCTCAGAGAGTCAGTGGACACATTAATGAGATGCTATGCAATCAGGGTATAGGATCGTACAGGTGGGGTTCTTATCAGCAGAAGAGCTGACTCTTGAGAGTCTCCTGGACCAGGTTCCTCCTCACAGAGTTCTCTCTTCTCTAGTCAGTGGTGAATCGCAACTCAGTACTCTCAGACCCCGGACTGGACAGCCCTCGAACCTCTCCTGTGATCATGGCCAGGGTGGCCCAGCAGCACAGACGGCAGGGCTCCGATGCACCAGTCACTCTATCCAGTGAACAGGTAAGTGATCACAGCTGTTCTGCAGGCTTCCTTTCCCCCTTTCAGAACATCGTTGGGAGACATGGTCATTACACTGCTGCTGGTCTTGAATAGTCAGACCAAACCCTGCTCTGGCCTCTCACAATTTAAGAAGGTTGCTTAGAGAACAGATAGAACAGATAGTAAAGAAAGCTGTGGTACAAATAGAAACAGGAAAGTCAGGCCATCTCAGCTTCTCTGTGAAGGGTCAGTGGATGCCTCTGGTCTTCCTTTTAATTTCTAGATGGAATCAGAAACAAATTTGCTTCGTTTCTTTCCAGACTACTGATTTTCAGTGTTCTCTTATCAAAACCTTTTTTTAAAAATCTTACTATTTGGAATTCCGCAGTAGAAAATATAAAAATCTTTCTGGTCAGTCTCCCCACCCTCAGGGGTCCCTCCATGAAGCTCTAGGTTCTGCAGGATGGGATTTGAAAGCACCACTGTCTAGAGCAGAGCTAGGTCTAGGGGAGATTTCAGGAAGACAGGTTTTGGGGACCTCACAGCTGAAGGCTGATGTCTGACTCCAGAAAGACAGGTTTAGGCTCAGCATAAGATCTTAACTCTGTAGAACGATTGTGAGGACAATATGCAATATGTCAACTTTCAAAGAAAAGCAAGGGGAAAAGAAAAAGGGGGGAAAAAAAAGTAATGTTGATTTAGAAGGGTAAATGTTTAATTGTTTGATCAATCTTATATACCTATATGTATTAATCTAAACTGATCTGATGATGAAAATATGTAATATAACCATTGTTAAATTTAAACAATAAAAAAAAATTTTTTAAATTTTATTTTTGTTGTGAAATATGCAACATTCATTCTTGTGGAATTAATAAATTACTATATTTATTATTCACTATCTACTTACTGCTGTAAAACATACTATCATTCATAATGTCTACAGAATTAAAAAGAAAAAAAAAAATCTTTTTTTTTTTTTTTTTTTTTTCAGAACTTTATTTATTTATTTTTATGGCCAGCTCAGCCTGCCCTGAGGGCAGGGCTGGCGTAGCATGTGGTGCCGGGGATCGAACCGCGGTCCCTGCAGCCGCCCAAGCTTTCCTAAGCAGGTGCTTTAGACCACTGAGCCATCCTGCTGGATCCCAAAAAAGATCTTAAAAAGAACCTGGGATGACTGGCAATGAAATGAACTGACTTGGCAGCCAGGAAACACCTATCCTTTTGTAGACAGAAGCCATTACACCTCTCATGACAGTGAAAAGTAATCCTTTAGTTCTGTCAGATGATGTTTTTAAATTAGCACTGTTACTTAATGCCAGCTCAGTGGCATAAGCACCTGCCTGGCAAGCACAAGTTCCCAAGTTTGATCCCTGGTACCCAGTAAATAAATAAATAACCAACCAACCAACCATCATGATGCATTCTTAGCCACATTTCAACTGCGTAGTGGTAATATTTTTCTTCAAGCTTACTTTTTAAAACTTTATTTCATTTTAAAGGTTATCTAGGGGCCAGTGAGATAGCTCAACGGACTCAAGAGCCTGCTTAAGCAAATGCAGGGACCGATTTTCAATCGCTGGCACCACATGCCATGCATACCTGTAATCTCAGCACTGGAAGGCTGAAAACAGATGTAGTGAGACCCTATACCCAATAATTTTGGGGGTGATGGGAAGATAGCTCCGTGGCACAAGTGCCTGCCTGGCAAGTGCAAGATCATGAGTTTGAACCCTGGTCCTGCAAAAAAAAAAAAAAAAAAGTAATTTTTTTTTTTTTTTTTTTTTTAAGGTCATCTACTAAATTAAAACCAGTGTCATACTGTACAGTCAAGATAAATGGAATGTGGATACACATTTAGAAACAGTGTTACAAGTTTCCAACTAGAATGCTGTAGCACAGTGCAGATAGAAAGTTGCTATTTGTGTTTTAAAAAGGAATAGTTTTCTTCCCAAGTTGTCACTGGATAAACATGAGAATCTAACTGTGATCGTCTGTGAGAAATTGATGGCTTGAGGGTAGGTGTAGAAGGGAGGTTTTTCATTATATTTACCCTTTTGTATCCTTCCAGTCCTACACTATGTGAATGTATCATTTACTTTAAAAATAGATTACAAGCCAGGCGTGGTGGCTCACGCCTGTAATCCCAGCACTCGGGAGGCTGAGGCAGGAGGATTGATGCGAGTTCGAGACCAGCCTGGGCTACAAAAGTGAGCTCAGGACCAGCCTCAACTGCATAGCGAGACCCTGTCTCAAAAAGACAAAAAAATAAATAAATAAATAAAAGTAGATTACATTTAAAACAAGCTGAGGGTCTGGCAGGATGGTTCAGTGGTCTAAAGCACCTGCTTAGAAAAGCTTGGGCGGCTGCAGGGACCACGATTCCATCCCCGCACCACATGCTGCACCAGCCCTGCACTGAGGGCAGGCTGAGCCGGCCATAAAAATAAATAAACAAACAAAAATAAAAAATAAAACAAGCTGAAAAATAAACTGTAGTTGAACTCAGTCTTGCTTGTCGTAAGCTTTATTATTTATTTACTTTTAATTTATTTATTTATTTTTTGTTTGTCATAAGCTTTAATTAAGACCAAGGCCAGTTCTGCATTTGCGAAAGGTAAAAGGTGAACTAGCAGCAGGCTGGTTCTCTGGGTTAATGAAAAGACTGGATAAACTGAAGGGACCACACTCAATTATTACTGAAAGACACTGACTTATTACTGTTACTGCCTTATTTTCCTGTTGCTGATTTTTTTTTCCCCCCTTCTGCCTAACTGCTCACCTTGGCTTGGTGTGTTCATTCTGTTGGACTTACTACCTTTATTGGCTTCATTGCATGGGTTGGAAGTTAGCTTTTGGAGCTTGGCACTCCCACTTCAAGCCCTCCTGGCACTTCAGGTTTGTGTTTAGAAGTCTGTAGCAACTGATGGTTTACCTTTGTAAGTGTTTCATTGCTCTTTCCTAGCAGCTGTTAAGATTTTGTCTCTGTATTGGACTTCTGATTACTTTACTGTTGGATCTTTTTTTTTTTTTTTCAGGACGAGAGTTCAAACTCATGACCTTGCACTTGCCAAGCAGGCATTTGTGCCATGGAGCTATCTCCCCAGCCCCTAATTTGATTTTTTGTAGTGCTGAGGATTGAACTCAGGACCTTGCACTTGCCAGGCAAGTGTTTATTCTACTGAGCTATCTCCCTGGCCCCTGGGTAGCTAGCTGATCTTTAAAAGCATTGCTATCTTCCAGTTTTGAAATTCTGTCTTCACATTGGTCACTTCTACTGAGCTATATTCCCTGGCCCTCCTAGATTTCTGGTTGACCTCTTTATAGACTCTAATTCTTTGCTAAACTATATCTTATTTCATTTTGTTTAACTCAACTAGCTTTTATTAGTACCTTTTGAAAGCTCTCTGATCATTTTGTTTACTGCTTCCATTATCTGAGTTATATTGTCTGTGCTCTTTGCAGCACCTCTTCAATACACTTTTAGTTTCCTGTTATCCTGTCCAGTAATTTGAGTATATGGCTTTTGCTGTTCTCTTCCCTCAGTGCCTCCTGGATTTACTTTGGGAAATTGGGAATTTTGTAAGGCATTTTATTGTCTTGTCTTTTCATGTTTCTAAATGTTTGCTCATTTTGTTTTCTGCTGAGGTTTATGGGCATTTACAGTAGAAAAACTGGTGTTAATGCGAAGACCATCTTTTCAGTGATGCCCTTTGGACATACATACCATAGTTATCTCTTCCCCAAGATCCCAGAAGCTCTGTCAGTTTGAGAGGGTAGAATACTATGTAGTTAGCCTAACTCCCAAGTTCTTGGTAATGGATTACATTACTGTTAATGTCACAAAAGTATTCCAGGTATTGGCATACAGAGAAAACCCATTAATGGCAGTCATTATGTGGCCCTCACAATATCAACCAAGTCCACTATAGAAGGGCTGGGGAGATAGCTCTGTGTGTGGTACAAGTGCCTGCCTGGCAAGTGCAAGGTCATGAGTTTGAACTCCAGTCCCAGGAAAAAAAAACATAAGAATCAATAATGTACCACCCTTATCCATAGAAAAGAAATCCACAATTATAGTATAAACAGTAAGGCAACCCAGATAATGACACATAGCAAGTATGTAATGAATGTACCATTGTACATCTCCACTAGCAGTAGAAAAGAATTAAACTATAATTATATAAAATTAGTCATTTCAGTATTACTAAAGCCCAGTGATTGTACAGTTGAATATGTAGAAGTAACAGTGAGAGAAAACCAGAAGAAAAATATAGGAAATGAGGAAGAAAGAGAATTGAAACAAAAATCCTACTAGGAGCTAGAAGAATATGGCATTGTGTAAATAAAATATTAAAAATTAGCCGGGCGTGGTGGCTCACGCCTGTAATCCTAGCACTCGGGAGGCTGAGGCAGGAGGATTGGTGCAAGTTCGAGACCAGCCTGGGCTACAAAAGTGAGCTCAAGGCCAGCCTCAACTGCATAGCAAGACCCTGTCTCAAAAAGACAAAAAAAAAAAAAAAAAAAAAAAAAAAAAAAAAAAAAAAAAAAAAAAAAAAAAAAAAAAAAAAAAAAAAAAAAAAAAAAAAAAAA
>PVJA010014347.1:0-47617 GCA_004027025.1 Myocastor coypus
TTCTTTAATAGTATTGAAGTCTGTCATTATGGTTATCCTTTCTCTCTCTAATACAGAGATTATTTCTGTTCTGTTCTCCTTTCTACTTTTGTGTAGTTGTTCCCCTACTTGGGATGCTATTGATTTAGGCATGTCTTTGTCAACTTTAGATATTATTTCTGCTCTGATGTCCTCTATACGTTTCTCCAGCCATTTTTCCGCTTCATGTATTTCTTTTTTTACTTCAGATGTTATCTCTGATCTCAGTTGCTCTATAAATTTCTGCACTTGTGTGTCTGCCTCAGATGGTACCAATTCAGAGGTTTCATCTGTATAATTCTCATTTTCTTCTGTGATAGTGTCTTCTGTATTTGGTTTGGGTGGGCACGGGTCCTGAGATTGCCTCCTACTCCTTGTTGTTATCATTTTGTATGGAAGCGACCTCTGCACTTTGGTGGCATTATGCTGTGTCTATGGGCGTTTGGTCTGGAGATTCCAAGCTGGTTCCTCTACAGATGTTCCTGACTCTGTGTTGGAGCTCTGGCTGCTAGCTTTTGTGAATCCTGGCAGATGTGGTCTGTAGGTGGAGGTGGAGCTTTGGGATTGAATAGTCCTGGTAGACTCGTGGACCAGATGGGTTGTTAAACGAGCTATTGGATGGGTTCGGTGCTGGAGCTTGGGCTGGAGGAGTGCAAAAAAAAAGGGGGGGGGAGCGGGGAAAGAGAAGGCGGGCCAAGGATCTTGATCCAATGGTGCGGTTTGGGTCTGGGTTGGAACAGGAAGTTAGTCGCGGGAACGCAGAGGCGGGGCAGAGGGGCGCAGGGGGCTTACCCGCGGCGGGCCTGCGGGCTTGGCTCCCAGCGTTGCGGTTTTCCACAGAACCATTTATATTGCAACTTGGTGCTACAATTGGGCTAAAAATTTATAACAAAATATATTGAGAGAGGTTCATCCTCAATAATTCCAGGACACACTGTAGTGGATGATTTTATACTGATTCTTAATAATCAGTATACTGTATTACATTATTTATAGTCATTTATTATTCATTAACATTACCTAGAAAATATAATTAGGCAATTATAATTTTAAATATTCATTTCTCATTATTTCTTGCACAGATTGTTAAGTTTAGCAAAGAATGTCGACAATTCACAGCCATGCTTCTCACCTTCCCCCGTAAGCTACAGTGATTATGCACAAACTGAAATAACTGCAGTAGAGGACAGCATATAAATTGCTGGCCATGAGCATTATAGCAAACAAAATTCTGCAAGAATTCAAGAGGCATACATAATGCCTAACCGATAAAGGCACATGATAGGAGAGGTCATTAAGCCACATTTTGGATACAGAATGAAGGAGTTAGAGTAAGGTCAGAAATCATGTGACTGCTCTGCTAGTGGATGTACCTTGAGGACAGAGAGAGCTTATGCAGAAAAGCAGACCAAAGAGAAGGGACAAATGATTTAGATGAGTACAAACGGCAGGCAAAGGAAGCGGAAAAGTGAAATAGTAATTGTTTGATACTGGAGACGCTTAGGGGAACTTTATTCTCACAATTAGAAGAAGTTTTGTTTGAAGAAGTGAGATGTTAAATGAAAAAACAATTAAGGCTTTCTGGATATGGACTATGATTTCATAAATTCAGTGTCACAGAATTATGTTTTTCTCTCAGTTACATAAGTTTCTGAGGATTCACATCCTAAAAATATTCCTGGAACCTAAAATTCACGCTGTCCTCCCTGAACCTACCTCTGTAAGTCTAAGTAAGTGCAGTGATTTCATAAACTTCACATGCATTTATTAATTTCATCAGTGAAGTTGTGAAATTCTGCTTCCCTTCCCCATCAAGTGGTGCTCTATAATGATCCACCTATCACTTCAGGGATTGTCAATTAGCAAGCCATCTGTGGAGAAAAATAACAGCCATGAGAACAATATTGCAAGAGAGGTCTTGGGCTTGATCCAGAGGCCTAAATAGCAACCAATTATATATATGTATATATATATATATATATATATATATATATATATATATTCAGTTCTTATTAAAATATCACACCTCTAAGGATCTTATTTTTTAACAAATTGCTGTACTGTAAAACCAAAACTGCACATACTAAAACAGAAAAGCACTTGTTAGTTGGACACAGACCTCATTGTTTAGTTGGGGTCTGGAGAGTAGCTGTGAGGGCTCCCATCAGTCGCTCCTGATATATATATATATATATATAGTATGGATAATAATAATATTTATACTTGTGTTCTAATTTTTGATGGAAACTTCTATGATAGATGTATATGTACTATTTTTAGTATTCTTTTGTAACTCTACAAAGAATACAAATAGGAAATATAAGTAGGAAAATAAGCAAACTGTGCTCTACTGAGAAAAACCTGAAGTAAATGACACACAGTGGTTTTGCTCAATTCATTTAATTTTGTACACAGAACAAGAAATATAAGATGGCTAATAATAAGCCTCTTAACATAAATTACACATGGACTTTTTTTTCCCAATACTAAATTTCTTCCTGGATATCCAGCTTATACAAAGGAAAACTTTTTTTTTTATCCCTGCTGAATGTTATAGTGTCACTTAGCTATTCTTTGCCTGGTTTGGCTCCTTAGACATCCAGAGGTGATAAAATCAGTTTGGCTACATTAAGAAATGTTCAGTGGTATGAGTATAAGTGTGTCTGGATAAGTCTTCAGAGTGTGTCCAGAGGAACCAGGGACACATGGTCTAGGACACTACTGCCCTGCCCGTTTCCTCTCTGGTATTGTTTCTCTCTTATGCTTTCAGCTGTCATGAGCTAAGCAGATTTGCTCTATCATGCTTGTCCACAAAAATGTTTCTACCTCAGACCCAGGTGACCATGAACTGAACCCCCTGAACCTCTGAACAAAATTAAACCTATTTTCCTTTATGTTGAGAGTGTGTGTGTGTGTGTGTTTTCCAACAAATGAAAACTTGACAAAAACAGTGTCCATACAAAAGACAACAGAGTTTTCACAGGATGGCCCAACTCCTCTAGCTCTCACAGCTTGGCACCACCAACTGCTACCAGCCATGCCATCTTCGTGGGCATTTACACCATCAGTGAACATGATGAGACAGAAATACAGTGAGAGGCAGTACTTACACCTAAGGAGGCATTCCGTCAGTATACCCAAGAATGTCTGCCACCACTGAAAGTGAGGTTAAGGTGGCCTAAGAAAATGTGTGGCCCACCAAAAATAGTAGTTGTCCTACTACACCTCCATACTACTTACATGTACTAGTAACTCTAACATGAATTACCCTATGGCAACTATTCTTCAACATGTTGATCAACCACATTATCTCAAAAAGACTCAGTACTTATGGTTAATGAGATAAACTACATTACCCTTTCGCTTTCCCAGAGATAATAAAAAGAATTGCTATTACCTTAAAACTTTATCCATCCTTCTAACTTACACTCACCCCTGTCCATACAGCATGATGGCTGGTATATTCATCCAGTCAGATGTTAGAGACCTTCTCTTTTGTGGCAACAGTGGCACAACATGAATACTATTTTTTCAGTCACTTTTCTTGTTGTTGAGACAAAATACCCAACGCCCACACTTTAAAGGAGGAAACATTTGTTCCAGTTCAGAATTTATAGAGGTTTCAATCCTGAGGCAGCTGGCTTTAAGGCAGGCTGGCATGACAGAAGGCAAGGAAGAAGAGAAACGGGCTCTAGCAGGGTAGACAGAAGGCAGCAAAACAGCAAGCAGCCAACAGCAGCCATGTGCCTTCCCTCCTAGTAAGGCCAGCCTCTTAAAAGCCCCACACACCCAGTAGGACCACCTAGGGAACCAAGACCTAGTTAATATCTAGACCCTTGGCAGGTGCTTAATCGAACCATGTGTAACATCATGCACTGGATGGACTTTCAACAATGGAAACATTTCTTAAAGTTATCAGTGCTGGAAGCCCAAGAGCAAGAGTTATGAGAATCAGAGTTTGTCAAGGCCTGTTTTCTAGTTCAGAGAATATATATTACCACTTTCTCATGGAAGAAGGAGAAAATAATGTTCCTTCAGTCTCTTCTCTGCGACTAGTAATCCAATCAGTAAGGGTCCAGTCCTTATGACCTAACCAACCACTGAAGGACCGCACTACCTAGTGCTGTCATCCTAGGATTAGGGTTTTATTGGTGAATGTAATGAGAAGCAACACAAAAAATATAGAACATGATATTTTCCATTAATTTTTCACCTGTTTTTATCTTTCTCCAGTTTTCTACACTTACAGGCCAAAATCTCTTTTTATTTATCTACTTCTCCCCTGATTCATTGTGCTTTGTTAAAGTGGTACATAAGTCTTCAATTCTAATCACTGCTGAGTTAAACACCACTAAGAACTCCTGTATATTTTTTGTGTTACCTATCTGAATTATGTTTTTTTTTTTCTCCCGTTAGTCTGTCTTTCATCAGTCTGAATTGTAGAACCTGGTTGCAGACTATAAGAAAACAGAGAACAAGTGCAAATGTAATAGTGGAACTTTTTTATGTATTTGGTATAGGCTCTGCAAGGTCTACAGGGTCTCACTACAGAGATCAGATTCATAGAGATTCTTATTTTCAGTTTCCCAAGTGCTGAGATTACAAGCATGCACCACCATGCCCAGTCTTAATCTCAGTCTCCGTGCATGCCAGTGACAGGGCCTGTATGGCTTGTGGTGCTGAGGATCAAACCCTGGCCACAGTGCTCTTCCTAAGCAGGCACTTTAGTCTGCTTAGCTACCTGGCTGGCCCTTTAGAACATTATTATGAGTGGGTTCCAGCTCACATTAAACACAATCTTGAAATACTCCTTAGGTTGAGAAATACCTTTTTCACATAATCAAATTCATTCCTGAATTTTTCATTTACAAATGATTCATAGTACATGGGGAAATTTTCTTTTATATATATTTTTAATTTTTCACATGAATTTTACTTTTAAAAAAACAGCAGAAAGAGATACAAAAGGCATCACCAAAGGTGTGAAGGAATGCACAGCACAGAAGCGTGGTCCTTGGGCAGCTCACAGCTGGGCTGTGCACCAAGGAGGGGAAGCAAGGCTCTGGTTTCATCTTCAACTCTCTCCTCTCTCTCTCTCTCTCTCTCTCTCTCTCTCTCTCCAGGGCACTGAGCCAACCTTCTTTGGACAGTGCAGGCCTCCCTGCCATAGCTCCTTTCACCCACTTTCCTAATGTCTTTTATTCTCAAAAAAGTAACAGTTATAAAACAACAGTTTCAAAAGTTAGTAGGAGGCTGGCAATGATTAATACATTGCTAATTATTGTCTCCATGGAAGTATTACAGAGTATAAGATATGGGCATGATATCTTCTCCAAATAATAGTAGTATAAGCCTTCTTTTTAAGGAACTAAGAAAACCTAGATATATGCACAAGATCTTAACTATGTTGTGTATATATGTTTCCTTTTCCTTTCCTCCCTTTCTTCTTTACCACACCACAGTTTGTACTTTTTAAATAGTTCCTTCTCATTGTACAATATCTTATATATTTTGGACCTTATTTATGTGCTCAGTTTCTTATACTAGTCAGACAATACAATGTTTGAACGTATGGGTCTGACTGATTTCACTTATGAGTATGATTCCAAGTTGCACCCACTTATCTATAAAAGTATCTAATTTATCCTTTATTTGTGGCTCTACTGTATTCCATTAAATGTTTGGAAAAACATCTTTTTATGTTTCTCAATTAGTGGGCATTGGGTTGTTTGTAAGATTTAGTTATTACAAATTGTGCTGATATAGTGGATTAAAGCACCTGCAATCAGGCCCAGGAGCCGGGGTTCAATCCCTGGGCATGCCAGGCAGGCCCCACCCTGGAAGCATGCTGAGACAGCAATTGAAACTTGGCATGGCGGCGCATGCCTGTAATACCAGCCCTCGGGAGGGTATAAGTAGGCAGATCACTATGAGTGTCATTTAGCAGTGAGGCGCTGAACACCCTGTAGGCCCTTCCCTAAAATACAAAAAAAAAAAAAATTGCTGGTATGAACATAGATGCACATATACTACTACTATCTGATGTGTGTGTGTATGTGTGTGTGTGTGTGTGTGTTTAAGACAGGGTCTCGCTATGTAGTTCAGGCTGGCCTTGAGCTCACGTTTGTAGTGCAGGGTAGTCTTGAACTCACATTAATCCTCCTGCCTCAGCCTCCCAAGTGCTGGGATCACAGGTGTGCTCCACCATGCCCAACTGCGTATGATATTTTTAATTGCTCTGGAAAGATATCCAGAGCCGGAGTAGCTGCGTGGTATGAGACCTCTAATCTTAGCTATTTGGGAAATATATTACTTGCACAGTAGGTATGCCAATCCATACTCCCACCAACAGTGGAGAAGTGTTATTTTTTTCCTCGCAGCCCCTCCAGCATTCATTATTAATTGAATTTTTTTTCAGTATCAGAGATTGAACTCAGGACCTTGCACTTGCCAGACAAGAATTTATTCTGCTGAGCTATCTCCCTGGCCCCTTCATTGACTATTTTTGATGATGCACATACTCTGTGGCATGAGATGGACTCTCAGTTTGTTTTAATTTGCATCTCGTAAAGATCAACGCTGTCCAATAATTTTTCATATACTTATTTGCATTTGTATTTCTTCATCTGCAAAGTGTGTATTCATCTTAGATGCTCGTTTTCTTTGATCAAGTCTTGGAATTTTGGGGGTAGTCTGAGTTTTTCAGCTCTTTATATGTTCTAGATAGAAGTCCTTTCTCTGAGGGACAGCTGGCTATAATTTTTCCACCTTGTGAGTTGGGTTGCACTCTGTTGGTGATTTATTTTGCTGTACAAAGACTTTAAATAACATGAAATCCCATTTATTGGTTATTTGTGATATTTCCTTTGCAGTGTGAGTTTTGTTGATGAAATCTTTGCCTGCAACTATGTGTTCAAGAATTCTACCTATTTTCTCTTTCAGTAAATTTAGTGTTTCTATTTTAATATTTAGATCTTTCATGTATTTGTCTTTAATTTAGTGAAAGATGCTAAACATGGCTATAGTTTTGGTCTTTGGCATCTGGAAAGCCAGCTGTCTGGCACCACTCAGTAGAGAGACATTCTTCCACTGAACATGTTTGGCCTCCTGCTGTGTGTGCTTTGGATTATGTCTATATCTTCTGTTTTACTGATTTTTAAACCTGTTTTTGTCCATATCATGCTAATTTTGTCGTATTAGTTTTGTAGTACAATCTCAGGTCTGAGATTATGATGCCCCCTGCCTTGGCTGTGCTGTTCAAAATTGCTTTTGTAGATCTTTTGAAGTTCCAAATCAATTTTAGTTTTCTCTAGATCTGTGAGGTATACTTATGATATTTTTTTATTGAGATTACATTAAATCCGTGTAGCACTTTTGGGATTTTTGACAGTTTTGCTATATTGGTTCTTCCTTTCCAAGAGCAAGGAATATCTTTCCATTTTCTGATATCTCAGTTTCCTCTTTTAGGGACTATATTTTTCACCATACAGATGCTTCCTTAGTTAGCCTGATTTCTAAGTATTTTGTTTTTTAGATACTATTATGAAAGGTGTGATTTCCCTAATTTCTCTGTGTAAGCTTGTTACTTATGCAAAGAAATGTTTTTTATTTTGGGGTGTTGATTTTATGTCCTGCCACATTGCTCAATTCGGACATTAAATCCAGGTTTCTTGTGGGGTTTGGAGGGGGTCTTCTACATCGAGTATCATGTCATCTGCAAATAATAGTAATTTAACTTCTTCTATAGGGCAAAATTTGAATGAAAAAAATCTTAATTTCAGTTTTACATCATGTAACAGTTTTTAAAATTGGGATAGAATTTCATGATATTTTTCTATAAAATGGCAGTTCTGAAACTCATTACCTAGAGAACATGACAGGAAATTAATATTTGGTATTAACTTGTTAAAATTTAAATCTTTAATAAGATGGTAAAAATGAGAGCTTACAGATTGATTTCTGGTATGCCTACACAAATACCACGCACTGAAGCTAGACAGTTAATTTATGTAGCAATTTTCCTTTAATATATTCTTCTCTATAGTTTTTTTGCTATCTTCCCTTCTCAATTATCCAAGTTTCTCTCCATTTTTCTTCTATATCACTAAAGAATATAAATATTTTCCTTTAGGCAACAAAGTAAACCATATATTTCTATCAAGTGTGGGTTGTTAATTTTTGTCAAATGTTATATTATTTCTCTTTCGTTCTGCTCTAATATGCAACAGAGTAGAGAAATTGAAAAATTTTGTGTACTGGAAGGAAGATGTATATTTAAATTCTTTTCATGATTTGTAAATTTGGTCATGCTGTGTAAATTCCTCTCTGATATAATTTCTCTCTGTTCCATTCATTTCACCTAAAACTAAAATGTAAAGTACTTTTATTTATCTGATCTAAAAATAAGATGGAGATGATACATTAAGCAATAAGTTTTTAGACTCTTCCAAAGACACAGAAGTAACAGCCATGATTCCAGTATATACATTGCTCACCATTTGTAGCTGATCAGAGCAGACCACTAACGTTGACTTACAGCATATTTTATAGGTGCACAATTATGTATGATACTGATTTTTTTCTACCTAAAATCCAGATTTTTTATTAGCATATCTGCGTAGTACTGTACATCATGTGTACATTGTTTATGGGAAAGAGGTGCATGTACACGATCCATCTTCAGTCCTTTTCTCATTCCCTTTCTCTTGCCTCCTTGGCACTCCAACACCTTTTCAGCCTCTTCTTTTTTATATAATAAACAAAATAAAGGACAATAGGAAATAGGGAGATGTATCTATCATATATGGGGTAAGGAGCAAGAAATGGGGCAACTATAAATTTAAAATGCTAAAGTCATATAGAAGCTCCACATTATAGGGCTGCTTCTATGGTTAGTGCTCTTTCTTGTTTAATTTTACAATAGGAGTTTTATCTTCATTTATCTTCGTTTTCAAATAAGCCCCAAGTATGTGCACCTTCATTTTCCAGTTTCAGTATATTGTTCTTCAGATAAGAATGAAAAAGAGAATAATAAGAGGATTAAGGGAATGATCCTTAACTATTTTGATTTTAGATTTATTTTAAATACTGATACTATCTCATTATATGTGCTCCCAGGTTAGGTCTCTCCCATATTATCTTTGTGGGGTGCACTAAAGGAAAGGAAATTCCAGCTAAGTCTATAAGCACCCTACCTGGCATCACACACACACACACACACACACACACACACACACACACACACACTCACATACTTTATTCATTTCTGGTTCTTTCCTTTTGGTAGCTACTTTCTGTTTATCACATGAAAACACAGCAATCTAGTTTTGTGGAATTGTGTATATGTGTGTGTGTGTGTGTGTGTGTGTGTGTGTCTGTGTGTGTGTGTGTGTTATTGACTGGAGCTTGCAACAGATTCAAGTCATATCTTCATCCTTATTATGAGCAGCAGTAATACAAGTAGGTGTAGAATATTTCAGACTTTATAAGCTTTCAGTGTCAACAACCCAAGAGCAATGATTTTCATAATATGTATTTGAATTCCCAACCACTTATTGTAAGATACATGATCGATTTCAGAAAGCCGTCCTTAGGTTTATAAGTTATGTGACTCCATTTTTTTCCCCTCAGGGTAGACAGAAAAGTAATCTCTGTGTTCTTTGCTTTCTAATAATAATTCTAACAGTTTAATTTTTTACATAGTTTAAAAATGGATCAAAGTCACATCAAATGGAATTGTGTTCCCTCAGTTATAGCAGCAGGGCTTAAGAGGCGACAATCTCTGGTGATGCTCTCATGAGCAACTCTGCCTTGGCCAATTCAGACATGTGTCCTGCTGGGTTAGAGTAACAGAGCCTCTCCAGTAGCGTCTCTTCTTTCTCCACACTTTTTTTTTTTGTTGTTGTTGTTGTTATTCACTGGCAAGAAGAAATAAATTCTACTCTTCTATAGCTTTTTTCTACCATGTGAGAAGATGCTAATTATTCCCTCTCCTCTGTATGCAAATGAAAGGATGTTACCTAAGTAGCTATGATCTAATTTTATTATTAGTTGTGGTAAGATAATGAAGATAAAGATTATATATTTATTCAGTCAGTAAGATGTATTTCTACTTGGTTTGGATTTACCTATGGATTCAGTCATTTTTTTAATAACCTCTGTTTCTTCTTTTTTTTTCATTTTCTGAGACAAGTTCATATTATATAGTTCAAGGTGGCCTCAAACTGTCAGTGACTCTCCTTCAGCCTCTCAAGTACTGGGGCTGCAAGTGAATGCTACCCTACCCAATTTGTTTGTCATACTTTTATTGGTCCTTAAATATTTTGAAATTGACATATAACTTAGAAATTCTGAAAATAGCTGTAAGTTCTTTATCTACCTAAGTACATGCACAACCATGTACAAGTGTGCTAAATATTTTTGGAGATGGATTTACTCACTGTAGTGGTCAATAAATTGTGTCAACTTTGCTGGGTTGCCTGGGAAGTTCCACACCCTGGGCTGTGGGGGTCCCCTTTGGGGCAGAGAAGGCCTCCCCTAGAGTGAATCAACACAAGAAAGATTTATAAAGGGCTTGAGGAAGGGTTCAGCACTCCACTCCTTTGGCAGAACTTAATTCTTCACAATCAGCTTGGACTTCATCTCCTGGCTTCCAGCACAGACTCTTCAGCCTCTGGCTAGAATCCTTTAGCTTTCCATCACAGATTCTTCAGCCTACATCACATACCCATTAGCCGACTGATACAGGCTTATACAGAGCATGGTGAGCTTCAAGCCTTGGAACTAAATCCTTCAGTCTCAAGCGTGCAGACACTCTAGTACCACTTCTTCATCCGACTCTGCAGCTGACCGTCATAAGCTAATCATGCAACTTCTTGGGTTATATCTGTTCCTGGCATTAGTTAAACCCTGAAACATTTACCAAGTTCTTCCCTTAGCTTATGTTTTCAATATCTATAAAATAAGTTGCCAAAATAAGAAATTTCAAAGAGAAGACCAGGGAAGTACTTGTACTAAAAGTTTAAGAAGTCTCACATGGGAAAGTTGCTAATATTATGCTTTCTACCTTCCCAGTAATGTGAAAAAGTAAAAATAAGAAGGTTGAGATGTTAATTCCATTTGTTAGAAATTAGAGTTCATGAAGAAATATCCAAATAATTTGCATAATACTTTATAGACACGGAATGGCATTAAGTGTAAAGTAGTTTGGTGATCAGTTGCTAACAGTTGCAAAATTGGTTTCTAAACATTATTAGGGGATCAAATTTTATATTGGCATGTTTCCTAGAGAGTCAACCTTATTATCCTCTTTCTAAAATCTTAAGTTACTTTTAGTAAAAATAAAAGTTAAGTTCTCATTTCACATAATTTATAATAACAAAATTACTGAGTATCTGAATAGACACTAGCACTGACAGACTGAAATTAATTTGTCTCCCCAAATTTCCAACATATCTTCAGGCTTGTTTCTCTCAAGCCTTGATTTCACCAACTCCTAAATTTGTATGCATTTAAGTCGGATTTTTTAAATATATATTTTTAATTCACAGGGAAGCAAGAACAAAATAATTCTTCAAATCATTTTAGCTAATCACTTTTTCTCCTTTGGTTATTCTGTTGCCTAAAATCATTTCCAAGAACCTCAGTCTCTTCACATGAATAGAACTTGGTCCTTGTTGCCAAAGCAGGTGTATGATCCAAGGAAGGCTTACAGTTCACAAACTGTCCCAAAGAGTTGGCCCAGGAGCGGGCCTAGTAATCCTAGAGAGGTCAAATTCAATCACGCTCTTCCCTTTTAATAAATGTATATGTGCGTTGTCATTGGAACTGTTGTGATTTTGTATCTGCATGTGAGGAGTGGGTACTCACTTTTCCCTATCGCTGCAGAATTTTGGGGCTGTAATGTCGGAGTATATTTTTCTATCATTATTACATAGACAGAATGATGCTACATATCTGGAAAGCAGAAATAAGGAGTATGAGAGATTGTCCTTAAAGTGTTGGCTCACTGTGTTGAAGATGCTGGAATACCTACAGGCTTAGCTATTACAAAGTTATTTATTCATAAATAAGTCTGAAAAGGTATATAGTACCAAGCATTGAAGAATTTTAACACAAATCAGGGTTTTGATCTTTTTTTTCTTCACAAAATAGGGAATTAACTGAGTATTTGACAAAGTGGTGGTAATTCAAAAAAATCTAACTACAGTGTCACAGTGAAATTGTCATCAGAGGAAACTGAAATAGAGGGCTAAATATGCACTATTAGTGGGATACAATGGATTGAATCATTAGATGTGAACACTGAGCTGTGAAGACCAAAGTGAGTCAGAACAGGGGCCACAAGAGGAGTGGGACAATGTGCAGAGTTGGTAGAGTACTACTGACTGGGTTGTAGGTTTTCTTGTAATAATCTTGTTTTTGTCTTCTATCTTGATGTAAAAAATCATTACCAACAAGAGCTAGTTTCCTAATGTACAAATCAAAGCCACTTGTGTGACCAACAATGTTCAGAAATTGGTCCTTCAGTGCTGCCAGGATTCATTGCTGCCTCTCTCCCTCATGGCGAAAGTCACACTCAAGGCTTCGACCTTGCTTACAAAGCTAAATGCTCTTTTTTTAAAAATAATTTTTTTTATTTTTATTTTATTTTGTTTCTTGTTTCAGAACTTTTTGTTTGTTTGTTTTATTTTTATGGCCAGATCAGCCTGCCCTGAGGGCAGGGCTGGCGCAGCATGTGGTGCCGGTGATCGAACCACGGTCGGTCCCTGCAGCCACCCAAGCTTTCCTAAGCAGGTGCTTTAGACCACTGAGCCATCCTGCCGGGCCCCAAAGCCAAATGCTCTTGAGGTTCCGACTCTTTGCACTTACTGTTTGCTTAGCTTTAGATTTCCTGCTTAGAAAAGGTTCACTTTTAAAAAATTTTAAATTTCCGGGCGTGGTGGCGCATGCCTGTAATCCTAGCACTCGGGAGGCTGAGCCAGGAGGATCAGTGCGAGTTCGAGACCAGCCTGGGCTACAAAAGTGAGCTCAAGGCCAGCCTGAACTGCATAATGAGACCCTGTCTCAAAAAGACAAAAAAAAAAAAAAAAATAAAAAAAAAATAAAAAAAATAAAAAATTTTAAATAAAATAGAAAATTTTAAAAATAAGACATTAGAAATGATATGAAATTTCAAAAGCCATTATAGGATTCAACAATGGTTCTTATATCATGCATTCTTGTCTTCAAAGCAGTTGCTCTAATTACTGGATAGAAGCATATACAATAGGTAAAATAAGACAAGATCATCACTGTGAATCCAAGCTGCACAGTGAGACCCAGCAAACATACACACACACACACACACACACACACACATCCTGTGAATATACATATTTTTCCTCCCTTCTTTCTCCTTTCTTCCTTTCCCTCATCCTGCTTATTCTTTCCTTTCGACCAGTTTCTTTCATATTCACAACATCTATTATACCTCATGGATTTTATTTACTTTTTCAGTTATTTACACTATGGAGACAATACAATCATCACACACGTAGATCTGATTTATTTCAATCATGAATATGGTTTTGAGATGCATCCCTTTACCTATAAAACCCTTGTTTATCCTTTATAGCTGAGTAATACTCCATTGTGTAAAATATACCACATCTTTTTTATCCGTTCCTTAGTTGGTGGCATTTGGTTATTTCCAAAATTGTGCTGCTATAAGTATGGGTGCGCATATATTACTGTATAGCTGTGGCATGTTTTCAATTCTGGGGAGAGGCCCAGAAGGATCATAGCTGGGTTGAATGATTTTTTTAAATCTCCATGTTGATTGCTACAGTGGTTGTACCAGTCTATACCAATAGAGGAGAAGGGTTCCTCTTTCCCCACAGCACCTACAGCATTTGTTATAAGTTGATTTCATTATGGTAGCTGTTCCTTCTGGGATGAGATGCAATTTCAGTGTTGTTTTAATTTGCAATTCTTAAATGACCAGTGCTATTGATCATGTTTTTCATATAATTGCCATTTATATTTCTTCATCGCAGAAGTGTGTATTCATTTCAGATGCCAATTTTTGGATTGGATCTTTGAATTTTGGGGACTTGATTTTTTAATTCTTTACGTATTGCAGATAGAAATTCTTTGAAGGGTTGAAATTTAAACTGTTTGCAAACAGAATAGCTACTCCAAAATTTTTCTAAGTTCCTTTCACAAGGATTATTGTTTTTCATCCTTTGATTTTCAGTCTAGCATTTCCCTTTAAGTTCAAAGGTGTTTCTTGTATACAATATATTGTTGGATTTGTTCATGACCAACTTTATCAGTCTGCTTCTTCTGATGTAAACTGAGATCATTTACATTGATGGTTATAACTGATATGTATTGGTTTTGTTGTGTTATTTCCGTGCTGTTGGTTCCATTTCTCCTGTGTTTAATTGCTTGATTGCTTGGTGGTTTCTTTCTATTGTTGTTCATATAATTGCAATCATTTTTAGCTTCCTTCTAGGATATTTTTCAGTACTCTTTATAGGGTTGGTTTGCTGGTCATAAATTTCTTCAGCTGTTTTTTGTCATGAAAGTTCTTTATGTCTCCATTAAATTTGATAGACACTTTTGCAGGGTATATCAATCTGGATTGAAAGTTGTTTTGTTTCAGAACCTGAAATACTTCTCGTTAAGCACCTCTTAACTTGATCTTCTATGTTGAGAAATCTGCCCTGGTTGTAATGGTCTTTCCATTATAGGTGATTTGTTGTTTGTTTTCTCTAACATCTTTCAACATTCTGCTCTTTTGCTGAATTCCTGGGGTCTTGATTATTAAATTTAACTGTGGATTTCTTTTGATTTTGGCTAATTGGAGTTCTATAGGTCTCACACATGGCATCAGATGCCATATTCTTTTCCCATATTTGGGAGATTTTCTGCTACTACTTCTGCAAATATTCTTTTCATGTCATATGTTGACTCTTATTTTGTTGCCACCTGTCAGTCTTGTATCATTTTTCTTTGCATCATCTTGCAGCTGCTAAATTGTTACTTTCTGGTTCCTTGTTATTTTTGAGAGATCTTTCTTTTCACAGTCACTAGCTGCAAAACTGTCTTCAAAGGCTAAAAGTCTATCTTCAATTTTGTTCAAGCAGTTTTGCCTGCTTTCAAAGGAATTCATGATTTCCTGCATATCTGTTTGAATATGTTTCACTCATTCTGTTTCCTGTATTGTTCACTCAACGTTTACATTTTTCTCTTCTCTATTTTTGTTTAAGTCTTCTTTAGATGTGCTGAGCAATTATTTCATGATTGTTATTTCCTTTTTATCTGAACAATTATTTGTGATCTGATTGCTTCTATAGACTGATGGAATTGTTTCTTTGCCTGAGTTGAAATCATTTCAGATTGTCAGGTGTGTCAGTTTGAACTTCTTCTATGTCCTTGTCTCCTGGACTTGTTCTAGGTGGGTGGAGGTGTGACACTGCACACTCTTCCTTTATCTTGTAAGTTTCTTCTTCAAAAAGAATCTTTTATTTTTATTCCTGTGATAATCCTTGTGAGTTTTTATAGTAGGTGGTTATATTCTACTATCAAGGTTTTTCTAGGGGAAAAAATTGTTCTTCAGGTAAATCTTTGTCTTGGAGATTCTTGGATTGGGTCTATCCCAAGATCCTGTTTTACCAATTAATTCAGGGCGGAATGTTGGTTTCTGTTTGTCTGTGTCCTCACTGTCTAGTTGTAAGGCTGTGCTGTAATTACCCCAGCACTTACAAATACTGTTATGCAAGGAAGCACAAGTGATTAAAAGAGATTTACCATCCTAGCAACAGTAGCACAATTAGCAATAATGACAGCATCAAGCAAAGTTTAGAAATTGACCAACTTCAGCAGCCACTGTGTTTGTTACTTTAGACTACTGGACAAAAGTCTAAAGTTACACAACAGAATAAATCACAAATAAGAATATGTGTGTGAAGTGATCCCCCCCTTTTAGAATAGATTAACCTGGGTTCCTCTCACCAGGCCAGTTGCCAGGTCTTGGGCATTTCACTCCATGTGGCAAAAGGGGTCAGACACCTGGATTCCTCTAGTCCAGTCTGTTGCCAAGTCCCAGATGCTTCACCCATCAGTTGCTCTGCTCATGATGTAGGAGGATCTTCACGCTTCACCTCTGTGAGCTTTGTTACGTAAATATCACTGCACTACATTGTCTACTCTATCTAAAATTACCATTTCCTTATTTTCTTTTCTGTTGCACTGTTTTTTAGATCTATTATCTGACATATGAAATGTTTTTTTTTATTTTTTTATTTTTTTTTTTCCATTAGTCTATAAGTTCCAAAAGGTCTGAATCCTTTTATAAATGACACATTTAGGGTATCTCCACATTTTAATTATATGACTATGGTTGTTAAGTGAATAAAGTAGCATGTTTTGTTGAATATATGTTTTTTATATTTTATTTGTCACATAGCTCTTTACCACCACCACTTCGTGAATTTCACCACATGAAACTCACTCATTACTCCCACCAGGATCTACCCTGGTAGATAAAACAAAACAATTCCTGTCCTCTGTTTCTGTCTCTCTCTATCTCTCTGTCTCTCTATTCCTCTGTCTCTCTGTCTCTCTCTGTCTCTCTCTTTCATCTAGAGAACACATAAAAACAATGGAATAAAAATATTTTCTAAATCCTGATTTAATGCCTATGTAGATGGAATCTAAGTTTCATTGTATAGTAACTAATGCTTTTCTCCTAAACAGACTGATTATAGAATGCATTATATCAAACACCATGTATGACAGATATCTAGCCTTCTTCTGACTCTTGTTGCTACTGACCTGTTAGAAGTAGATGAAAAGCGCATGAGCTTAGGGAAGACAAAACTAGTGAAACACAGATGAAGCATCACTTCTAGGCTCCAATATAATCATGAAAATCCCTTTGACCAGTGACTGGTTTAAGAGTGACTATATAACCCACTTCTCCCTAATGAGATAGCAGCTGAGATGGCCTTCAGAGCAACTTCCTCCTGTAGAGATAAAAAATGTAGTCACATTCCACAGTAAAGGTCTTTCACTTCTCTGCAGTTCACTCTTTCATATTTCCCATTTGTTCTGTCAAGTTACTGTTGATAGCAGCAGGTGCAGCACAGTGGAGGTGATAGCACAAGCATAGTTAGTGTCGTAAGAATGACAAAACAAAACTAGAAAAATCCTTAGTTTCTGAGAAGTATCACTTGGGAAGCCACTCTGCTACTTGAGGGAGCAAGCAACTACCTTCATAAGCTAATGTGACTCATTTACTTTTATTTCTTCCTCTTCCTCCCCTTCTGTCTTCCTCCTCCTTCCGCTACTCCTCCTACTTTATCCTTCTCCTTCTTTTTCCTTGTTTTCTTGAGACAAGTTCTTACTAAATGTTTCAATTTGACCTTGAAATCACAGTGATCATCCTCTTGGACCTCCTGAGTGACAGGAAGTATGCACCACCACATCCAGCAAGGCTTCAGTGTTCCCTTGTGAACTCTTAATTATCTCAGTTGGGATTAGATGTAGATAGTGTTAAGATGACAATAATATGCTATGCATTTTCCTTTTTGCAATAATACATTACTTGTAAACTTCTTTATTTGATAATAATGGGTTATATTAAAATAATAATGCAATATTAGAAAACTTGCAATATAATTTTAATTTACTAAAATGGGTTAATGACTTTATGAGGTATAATTTAAATTGATTCAAAAGGTAAGGTTTTACATAACAACAGCAATATACACATATATTGCTTATTATAAATGGAGTGCTAAATGTTTAACATTCAATATTCCATCCAATTCTCATGTTAATTCTTAGTATATATGAGATCAGAAATGTCTGCATGAGTATTTTGAAAGCTCTCTTTGTGGTATCAGATCATTTTCCACATATTCTGTGAATTTCAAATCATAAAATATTTTATATCTAAAAGAGACTGTTACATACTCAAGCTATAATGGCATCTTGATAATTTGATAAAGAGGTGAGACTGGCCCACTGAATATGAATGTTCTTTTATTATGTACTTTACATACAAGCATGTAAGCTTTCCCATTTCCATGACTGTAATTTTTAGTTTGGTAACTTTCAAAACCCTTTCCTTTACTATTTCAGAAACATAATAAATCCTGTAAACAAAACAAATGCTCATCTACTGAGGAATGGATAAAAATAATATGACATTTTCATGTAATGAAACACCACTCAGCCATAATAATAAATAAACTTGAGAGTTTTATATGTGAACAGAGGGCCGGTGAGATGGTTCAGTGGTATAAAGCACCTGCTTCGGAAAGGTTAGGCAACCACAGGGACCGCGGTTCAATCCTGGCACCACATGCTGCATCCGCCCTACCCCCAGGGCAGGCTGAGCTGGCCATAATAAAATAAATAAATAAAATAGAATAAATAGAATATGTGAATAGATGCAACTCAACACCATACTCACTAGTGAAATAAGTCAGACTCATATGTGTGAACACTGGATCGTCTATCTGGTGTGAGAAACTGAAAGAGTAAGGCCTAAAATGTATAATAGATATTTAGAAATGGGAGGAAATTGTTAAAAAGAGAAAAGGAGCTAGGATGAGGAAAGGGGAAAGAAAGGAAAGGGAAAAGAAAAGAACAACTTTACTACCCAACCCCAAGTTTCCCTCAGAAGCATTAAGTGACCTCCTGCTCAGCAGTCTCCTCTATAATTTTTACAAACTGGCACTTAAAAGAGGTATTAACCCTAAAAAAAGATGTTTGCCTTCACTCCCATGTGGACTAGGCACATACTCCACAGTGAGTCATTCTGGCCAGGTGAGAGCAGTCTTGATGTGCAAATCCTCTGAGACCTTGAACACTCCCTTTTTACCCTCCATGATCACTGGTCCCTCTATCCTATTCTCCTATAGGTTAAAATCCTTTTCCATAAACAAAAGTCACCTAGGCCCACAAAATCTCCTGTTGCCACTCCACACTGACACCACCAAGCCTTTAGACCCTCTGACCTTCTCTGTTGATGAGTCTGGTCTCAATGATGATACTGTACCCTATCACTCCCTCTACCTCCACCTCCTCAACCAGATCCCCTAACCCAATCAATCAGTAGCT
Organism: Myocastor coypus; assembly: GCA_004027025.1. Lineage (NCBI taxonomy): Eukaryota > Metazoa > Chordata > Mammalia > Rodentia > Myocastoridae > Myocastor > Myocastor coypus. The sequence goes on from PVJA010014347.1 coordinate 19,135, forward strand.
CTTTTTTTCTCTGAGCTGCCCTCCTCCTTAGCAACATCTGGCAGCTCACCCACCACCTCCTGCCAAACCCAGCCCAGCCCCTCCTCAAACTCTTTTCTTCCTGTGTTTCCACCTAATACTTCCCCAAACTTCTCATCTCATTTATCCATCAATGAGGTAGCAAATTTAGAAGCCCATTCAAATTCATTTTTCTTTTTCATTATTGATCTAGAATATAAGTCATTATCGAGCATTACTCCTTATGCCCAATAGCCTTTTTGGTCTCCAAGCCATAATCATCTGCTTTTATTATTTGTTTGGGACAGGACCTCACAGTGTAGTTAAAGCTGGCCTACTCAGTATGTAGCCCAGAATGGCCTTAAGGTCATGGCTATCCTCCTGCCTTCTTTTAAAAGAAGTCACCCAAAGAATTATATGCAAGAAGTGAAGGAAATCTGTCCACACAGTGAAGACCAAAGAATACAGCTGAGGTTCTGGATCCTAATATCGTGCATGGGTATAACTTAAAGCCTAGAGCTCATAATAGTGTCTCCCACAAGTCCAACTGGAGTCCATGATAGAGTCTTGTGTAGGCCCACTTCACAGATCTGTACGGGGAAAGGCCCAAAGGTCAGTGGTAGAAGCTAGGAAGTCTATGCCAATGAGATGAAAGATCTATGTTAGCAGCCTAAGGGATCTCAACTGGATCCAGGAAGTAACTCTCAAGGTAAGCACTAGAGCTCCTCCAGAATATATCATAGTCATTGTCAGTGACAACAAGGTCCTAAGCTCCTCCAGTGACAGAAACATCCAAGTTTATCAGGAAAGCCAGCATGACAAGGACCTCAAGCAGAATAGCCCAAGAAAACTAGCAGCTTCCAAAAGCTCCAATGGCTTCTCCAGACGACAAGCCTAACTGTGTCTCAACAGCTTCTCAGTTCTGCCTCTTATGCTGCTGGTAACAGTCCTCAGATAGGCCTCTCCCACCCAGTACCACACTAGTTAGATTCAGCTGGGTGTAACAAGTTGACCACCAGTGCAAAATCCACTAAAACAGCCTTTAGAAATCCAGAATTCTCATCCCTACCCGCTCCCCCCATAACACTGCCATCCTTACTGTAAAAGATACCCGTTGGTCCTTCTGATTAGCCCAAGATTGCAGAAAGATTAATGGAGCTGCTGTTGTCACTCGCCTAGGTCCCCATCCCCTTCCCCTTCCTCATAGATCAACCAAAACTCAACAGTTTACTCTTCTAGACTCAAAGATGCCTTCTTTCCTATTCCCCTCAACTCTGATTTCCAACAATTTTCCACCTTCATCTGAGTGTCTTACATCCCAAATTCCTGTTTACCCAACAATTCTCATGGACAGTTGTTCCCAGGGATTTTCAGATGGTCACCACTTCTTTGGGCAAACATTATAAAAGGACTTCCAATTCCATAGCCTCACCACCAGCCCCATTATATCATTGACCTTCTCCTTTGCAGCTCCCCTAAAAAAAACACATCCTACACTATCTTCCATCTTAAATTCTAGGTGGAAAAGGGATACTGTGTCTCAGAACACAAAGCCCAGCTGGTACAACAAAAGGTCACTTTCACTGGCCTTCACCTCCTCCTTACTACTTTAGGCATACTCCCCTCCTGAAAAGCCCCTGCCCAGCTGCACTGCCCCTCCCCAAAGCCCCAGGCCACCTCCAGTGACCAAAGAGATGTAAGACACAGCAGTACCCACCCACGAGTCTCTCCATAACTTTGTCCATTTCTTGATCATCCTAATAGCATAACTTCCCTATTATTCACCTTATTCTTCCCTGGACACCATAATCTATGGCTGCAGGAAACCCTCTCGGATTTGTATGCACAACAAATCACCACCTCACTTCCTGTACTCTGCTCTGATCCTTTTTTCCTCAACATTACTCATTCCCTTAGTCCCTAGCACCACAACACCAACTTTTCCTAAATACCTGGATCAGAGACTCTTACACAGGTGAACTTATCCAAACTTTTAATGGAACCATCCCAACACCCCTGGGCCAGCCTCCATCTTCCCCAGATAGCAGATTCAGTGCTCCCTGCCCCTAGATAAAGACATATTCAGGGTTAAACTTCACTTGGACAGCCAGCCCCAGGAGTATGAGGGGGCTCATCCCTAGCCAAAAGTTCTAACATCAGAGTCCTGGGGATACCAGAGATATTAGACCTTGAAGACTCACAGATTTCCCCAGAGGCCCTAAATTGTCATTCCCCAAATGGAGTCCACCCCCAAATGTGCCTACTACTCTGTGCATTTCTGGAACCAAATAAGGTTACTTTACACCAGTTGGCTTTGACCCTACCCTCTGCAAAGTCAGCATCTGTCTCCTCCCAGCTATGCTCACCACAACTTTAGTGATCTAGGTTAAAGATATCTGGGTACCCTTTCCAGGGCAGTATAAATGCCTCTGATTAGTACCTCTGATTAGTACCAAGACTTAGGAAACAACTTCCCGTAAGACATTCTCCAAAACCATGGAGGAGCCCGAGAAAGCAAATGTCTCAGCTAGCCTTCCCTATTGATAGAGGCTTCCTAAACCAGAAATCCTCTGCTCTTAGCTAAGAGGGCCCTACAGTGTTACAGCCAGCCTCATCTTGTTCCCTCTTTGTTATGGTTTATGTCTAGTTGTCCCTCCAAAGCCTCATGCAGTCATGCGGCAGAGACTTCTATAGATTGAGACTTGACTCATGAGTCACTGGGATTATGTATTTTAAGTACTTCTGGAATTATGGGTATAGCCTAAGGCGGATAGGCTGAGGCAGAGAACCTGAATGGAATATAAAGAGAGACAGAGAGACAGACTAGCACTGTTGGTTTCTGCTGCCCTGGTTGGTTGGCTGCCTCTGTGGCCATTGTCACTGTTCTGTCGCCATGAACTGCTGCTCTCTGCCATGTGCCCCTCAGCCTTGAATCCAACCGAGTATGAACTGAAATCTTTTCTTCCTTCATTTTGAGTGTCGGGTATTTGTCCCAGCAACGAGTAAAAAGTAACCAACACACTCGTGAAAGCTGCAACTTGTAGCTCTTCTTTCTATAATATGGCACAAATTCGAGGTAAGTTCGATATCTACTTCGTAGCCATCCCTGGACCTCCTGCTCCTTTCTGGATTTGACCTTCCAGGGTGCCCTTCCTAGGGGTAGGCTTCTTCTGGGCATACTGAGACAATCTTACTCACCTGCCAGCTGGACCTGTACATTAGTCTTCTCACTCCCACCCTTTCCTTAGCAACGTCTAATTCACCCATCCCTATCTCCCCATAAGCGATGGCGAGGCACTACAGTGTTAGTCCCTTTAATGTCCATGCTGGGAATAACCACAGAATCTAGAATGGGGACCAGAGCCATAGGCCTCTGTCTCTGAGCATACATTAGCCTGTCAGAACTCTCTGGAGGACTCAAAAGAAGTCTCTGACCAACAGGTATATTTATAAGATAAAGTTCTCTCCCTGGCTTCAGCTGTCCTCTAAAACTGCAGAGGCCTTGAGCTCCTGACAGTGTCACAAGGTACTGTACTCCAAGAACAATTTTCTGTTACACTAACAAAGCTGGCCTCATTAGAGAAGGTAAAATGCCTTCACGAAGGGGCTTCCCAACCCCTGAAGTCTCTTCAGTGGTGCTTCCTCTTCATCTCCATAGCCTCCTACTTCTCCTGACCCCTTACTGTTATTACTATTTTCCTTCCATGTACAATTATATCTATTTGAAAGATCTATGTAGGAACCAATAGTGACATCTCCCTTACAACTACTTGAGAACATCATCAAATGCCTTCCTTCTGCAAAACAACAAAAACAAATAAACATAGACCCCTTACCGACTGGTCTGAGCAGGAAGTAGCCAAGAAAAGAATGATGAGTCATTTTCCTATACTTGCTTTAAAGCCAGAAATGACAGAGAGAAGACAGGGACACTACTAGCTGGAAGGAGCCCACACACCATCTGAGAGAAAGGTAGGTTTCAATTTACTTAGGTTACAGAGGGCATCACGTTCGTAGGTCACAGAGGACAGGTCAGCAGGCAATGGAGGTCACAGACGACGTGTCAGCCCATGTGTTTCTCAACCCACACCCTCAAGAGCCCTCCAAAATATACTTTACAACCCCTCTTAGCCTGTGAGAGACACTTTCTCTCTTCTGCTCACACGGAGAGGACCGTCTGAGGTCTAGCAATAAACCTGCGTGGGCCCCTGAGTCTGTGTTCCCTCTTTCCTGCTCACCACATGCACATGATGGCGATATCAGGTGAGTAAAAGAATAGGATTATTTATAGCTGCATCTATGCTCATTTCCTCAAGTTAATGTCAGACTGCAAATCACAGAATAAGAAGACTTGGAAGACAACAAAACAAGATAAATGCCAGGAAAATGTAAGTGTAGCTACAGAAATTTTAGTTTTTTGTTGTTGTTGTTTTTCATTTGTATATGTGGCTCTCACTGTGCCAACTTGTGGTGATCCTCCTGCTTTCAGCTTCCCCAGCACTGGGATTACACATGTGTGCCACGGTGCCCAGACCATCCCTAGCTCAGCATGTCTCGGAGGCTGGGCTCACATGGCATGCAAGACCAGGGATCAAATTCTGGTCCCTGTGCTTGCCAAACCAGGGCCTTTGTCTGCTGAGATGTCTAGCTGGCCATAAAATTTAGAAGTTTTTTAACTTTTTTTTTCAATACCATGGATGGAACCCATGAGGACCCTGAGCCTGCCAGGGAGACACTTCTGCCACTGAGCTATATCCTTGGCCCTTGATTTTTATTTTTATTTCATTTTTTATTTTTGTGGAACCAGGGATGGAACTCAGGACCTTGAACTTGCTAGGCAGGCACTTGTGCCCCTGAGCTATCTCCCTGACCCTGAAGGCAACGTGAACTATTGCTAATAACTGCTTGTGCATTATTTATTTGTTTCTTTGTTTGTTTGTTTACTTCAGTGCTGGGGATAGAACCTAGGGTCTAAGGTATGAAGGGCAAGCACTGCACTGTTAAGTATACCTCATCTAGAATTATTTTATTATTAAAAATATACTGCCAAAGAAACATTGTAGTTTCATTAGCTGAACTTAAATTATATGCATAAGTATTACAACCCTCTGGAGAAGGGATGGCAAACGCTCTGAAGCTTTCAGGGACAGCAAATAGCCCAGGACAGCACGTATATCACAGGTTCACCACCACTACTGCTCTTGCATGACCACTTGACCACCTAAGCAGGGAAACCCAACTGACTGGGAAGAGTAAGCACACTTCTGTAAGCAGAACCTGAGCCATGATTCTGGTCAAAGGTCAAAGACCAATATGTTAACAGAAATGTGCCTAGTAAAGGCCAGGCTCAAAGGAAACTTGCTGGCCATTGTACTAGAGTCCTATATGTGACACTCTGGAAAAAATAAAAATCAACGTTTTGCCTATGTCCCAAGATTTTTGGGGGATGTTGCATTTAGCAGAGGTGGACAATTCCTCTAATCTGGCAAGGGCATGTATTTGGCCAGATTCATAGGGAAAATTAGCAGCAAAAAGAGGAATAAAAATGTGAAAAAGTTTGGGTCTGAAAGTAATCTTTTGTAAAGTTGGGACAAAAGGGATTATGGTTACTGAAGACTTTAGTGCTACTGAATACTGACAAGATACAGGCTTACAGGCTTGGATGTCTCTGAAGTGAGCAAAAGTGTCAACACTTCATTTGACAAGAAAGCCTCTCTGTCTCCTGCTTGCAAAGGGCTGTCTCTGGAATTGGTCCACTGAGACTCATGCTATTGATTTTGTACATCCAAGAAGACACAGCAGGGGGCTGAAGGGGCCAGGGCCACTGGCAGCCACCCTTAGTGTGGTCCATGTGGTCCTTTTTTCTTTTCAGGGATGCATAATGCAAGCTTTGTGCAGTCACTGGTTTCCAATCAGATTTCAAAGGAAAACCTGGAAGGGAGCAATGAAGCCCTAAGGGAAGAATGCACAAAGCTGCGGAAACATAGGCAAAGATGCAGAAGCGACCCAAGACAGCTAAAGATGCTTGGAAGGAAGAATACTAGAATAGGGTTGTCCAAAGGCTAAGCAACTCACTACCTTGTGCCACAGATGTAGGACATAGAGCTGAAATTTTAATGTTTACTACCTGGATTTGACTTGCTTTGATCGTTTCTATCCTTCTTTTGTTCATTTAAGATGGGAATGTTAACACTTTGCCATTATTTGGATTAACTTACTTTCTGTATTTTCAGAGCTTTATGACTAACAGTTTGCCTTGAACGTTAGAGGAGACTCTGACTTGGATATTCGTGAAATACTAGAACTGTTTCAACTTGGGGAAGGGATTCCTGTGTTCATTCATGTCCACAGGATCATTGTATCATGTTGGTAGAGTCATGGACTTGTCACTGTCTGGAGATTAAACGTGGCTTATGGGGATATAGTTCACGACCAGACTGTTAGAGGGTACAGTGTAACAATTAAGCTGAACTGTCAACTTGCTTGTCTGAATGTCTCCAGAGGGTCCGTGATACACACTCCCAGGTGTGTATACACAGCTTACCCTTTGGTGCTGCGTCTGTTCCCTGGAGCCTGCCCGATGGAGGCGCTTCTGCTCATGTCCCTGAACAGCATTGCTCCAGGTCTTTGCATGGCGAGCTTCTCTGTGTTGGAGCTCCCTAGCCTGGCCTGAACTGCCTGAGATGGTGCACCAAATGAACCCCTCTTCCTTTAAGTATTTTCCCCAACGATGGGATCACTGCATACAACTAGTAACCTCTTTGAGGGCCAAGTGGCTAAATGCAATAATTCAAAAAGATTGTCATGTGGGATTAAAAAATAAGACCATACTATATGCTGTCTGTAAGAAAGCATATATAAATTCACTGGTAGATTAGAAATGAATGGATGGAAACATTCTATGAAAACACTCACTGCAAGATAAAGGAAAATGGAATGGTAATGTTGAACAAAACCGATTTTACCCCAAGAAAGCAATCAGGTGAAACTTAAATCATGGTGTCAAAATGCAAGAGACAAACCTTAAAACAGCAACGAAAATCAGATGAATTCACTGTTATGATTGGAGTCATCAACAAATCTCTATCAGAAAAGTTCATTAATCCAGCAGGGGAAGAAGTGTAGAAAAAAAAGTTGAATTCACACCACCATTAATTCGCTTAATATATGACACAGTAACCTTTACCAAGGTGGTTCACATTTTGGACCATGAAGAAACCTTGACAAATTTAAAGGAATATTAATTCAAGATGTTCCTAGTGTAGTAGCTTAGTTTTGTTACTTTAAGTATTCATTTAGGGAAGCCTAAAATGGTAGAGTCAACAAGCAGGAAGTCAAGCTTAGAAGTGTAAAAGAAATAAAATAGTCTACCCAAGTTAAGAACTAATTCAAACAACTGAGCTAAATTTAGAGATACAAAAGTAAGTAAAACATAGGATAAGATGCTGGGATGAGGATGGAGACGCAAGGACTTTTCCCTCCAGGAAGAATACTCTTTGCCAAGATATGATGAAGTGGCTTTAATCGCTCCTTCAGGTCTCTGGACTTCGGGTAAACAAATGATGGATTTAAAAGCACAAAAGTCTTTTGAATGTCATCCCCTCCCCATGCTATGATCATAAGATGACGACAGAGATCCCCGCTTGGACATCTCCACTGATAATTAGATCTTTATTATGTTCTTTCTCTTTTTTATTTTTTCCCAATAAAACTCAAACCTCCCTCGTTCAGTTTACAGTTTCACCCTTCCTTGTTGGTGGGGCGACCAGCTAAGTCCAGAGACTACAGCAATATCAAGCCATAGTGAGAACAAATGGCGAGAAGACGGGTGGAAAATTCTCAAATAATTACGTATCAACTGTCAAAACTCATACAAGAAAATCTGAATGAACCTGTACCTATTCAGTTAATATGATCTACAATTAGCAATTATTACTAACCCCAAATGGGAAGCTCAGTCCAATAAGAACTTTAATTTCCTCTGGTCTTTCTCCTGCACACAGGAGAGACTCCAGTCAGCTCCGTAGGGGTCACTGACCCTGCCTCATCAACTCCATCCCCAGCAAAAGTCTATAAAAGTCTCACCTCTTTGTATCAGCTCAAAGGATTCCCCCCGCCCATCTTTCCTGGGATTCTCTGTCATTAGAGTTAATAAAGTGTTCTTTTATCTCCCCTGGCTCTTTACTGCACTGCCTAAATACCTACTATTTTGGTGCCTATGACTCAGTAAACAAGATAGGCTCCTGGGGTGCAGTGGGTTGGACACCAGGCCTGAGCCCACTTGCCTATCAACCAAGCTTCTTTCCTCTGAGATCTGCCCATTTTCTATTGCCAGCTTGCATCCAACACAGAGCCACCTCATATAACCCAGATGAGCTGAGTCCTTAGGGGTTTCCTCCCTGAGATGACAGGGGAGGCAGTCTTCTGTCCCTTACCCAGGTGTTACTGCCCTCATGACCCGAGGCAAGGCAGTCATTTTCCAACCTGCGGGAACCCCTTCCTGATTTCCAGTGATGACTGAGAAACCAGGTTTGGCATTTCTTGTACTTGGTAATCTTAGGAATAGGTGATGATCTCTCCTAGGGGGTGAAGCTCTTGGCTTACCTTAGATTTGGCCACAAAGAGAAATATTGATTCCTGATCCCTAAAAGACACCTCACTGAGGGATGTCTCCTTCATAATTGTCAGTCCCTTGGCCTTCAGGAGGTCATAAAATCAAAAAGTTAATAGTTTACTGCCAGATGGCTTGTCCACAATGTAAACTCGACAATGGCAGCCAATGACCAGAGGGGAAACCTATTACCCCCTTAAAACTCTGGTTATCACAAGAGTAAGAGGCCAAAAGCCCTTCAAAAGACTCTAAAGATAAGCCCACAGCCCACCCAGCCTCCTCTCTCTGTCCAATTAAGACTCCTCTGCACCCTGCTCAGCTTCCTCCAGAGCCACCAGGCCCACTGACACTGCCACCACAGCAGCAGTCCCGGCCCCACTGCAGCTGCCGCTTCATCTTATGATGCTCTCAGCTGCTCCCTCTTCTTCCTTCCTGCACTGGTCTCCCCTGTGGAAGCCTTCGGTGCTACATTCTCCTCTGCCCTCTCCCACCAACTCGCATCCACAATATCTTTTTCCAACAAGTTTCTCACTTTGGGACAAAGCCCAACCCGGGGGGCAGCTAATGGCACCTTCTTCCCCAGCAGCATGTGCGTCTCCCCCTGCTGTAGAGCTGATGGCAGGATGACAATGGCCCGCCGAGCATGTGGGTCCTTATCTATCCCGTCCTTTCTTCTTGATCCAGCCGCCCCCACCCCTCACTCCTCAGCCACCTTGGCAATGGTCTCCTGCTGCAGCCACGAGAGATTCTGAGTCTCCTCCCCAAGCCTGTGCTTCCTCGGGTTATCCTCCCCAAGGTGCAAAGCTAAAAGGGCTGCAAAAATAATTTTGTCTCAGTTGACAGAGGTTATTCAGAAAGTGTTTCATAGTGGAGAGAATGCAGAATGGAAATATAGACAGAATAAGACAAAACTGTGCTGGCAGCCTATTGGAATGAGGGCCAGCCAGGAAACGGAAGAAAGTCACGCTTCCTTAGACCGAGACCAGTGTGCCTGTTGCAGAGGAGGGACGCTTCAGGTGAAAATGTCCAACGCTGCGAGGGAGGATACTCCCCACCTTCCCTTGGATTCTCTGTCTTTAGAGATAACAAAGGCTTCTTTTGTCTTTCCTATCTCTGTACTGTGCCATTGACAAGGGAACAGTGTACAGAAAAGTAAACACATCGACTAGAGTGCAGCAAAACTGGCTCTGCAAGTACGTGTCACCTACTAATCACGAGACACTGGAACTAGTACACAGCACAGCTCCCGAAGCGCCACAGCTGGATGCCTGAGAACTGGCCCAGGTGTTGGGTAGAATGGCCTAGACCTGACATCAGCCTGACATGTGGGACATACAGCCTAAGGACCCAGGTGGAGACACTCTTGTGGGGCTTCCTTGACAGTAAAAAGGACACAGGTGCCAAGGAGAATCTGCTATCATGGCTTTCCTTGATATGACCTCCTCTGTGTCCCATACAGTGTGATTTTATCTTGTTTTTTTCTCACTCAAGCTTACTCTGCAGAGACTGTCTCTACCCCACGCTTTGCCTTTACTGTTTTGAATAAAATCTGTCAAAAGTTTGTACTCATTTAATTCAATTCTTTGAGATGAGAAAAATTTGGAGTTCAACTCTAGAATGAAATGTTATCAAGTCATCATATGTGGATAATACATGAAGAAAACTTGAATGTACATTACTCTGTACTGAAGGCGTGGCTGAAGGGTGACATGACATCTGATTCTAACTGTAAGACATTATAACTATAGACATAGTGAAATTACTAATACTTGCCAAAGATAAAGGACAACGATCCAAAGGTGGAGTAGAGAGGACCTATTGGGCAGTAAAATTACTCTATATATCTACATATCTATCTATATCTAAAAGACAGGCCTACCTATATCTAGCTATATCTAAAATATATACCTATATGTATATTTATTTATATCTAACACATCTACCTGTATTCATCCTTATATAATAGATCTATCTATAACTATCTATAGCTAAAAGATATAGTGATAGTGTAGGTATAGAGTCTAGATAAATATAGGTACAGGAACAGGTATACAGTTTAGATTTTTTTTTTTTTTTTTTTTTTTTTTTTGTCCTTTTGAGACAGGGTCTCATTACGCAGTTCAGGCTGGCCTTGAGCTCACTTTTGTAGCCCAGGCTGGTCTCGAACTTGCACCAATCCTCCTGCCTCAGCCTCCCGAGTGCTGGGATTACAGGCATGAGCCACCACACCCGGCTCACAGTTTAGATATTAATTGGTATGTATATTCAGATAAAAGAAGTGTTCACCCATGTATGTGCACTGGTGTTAGATAGCATGGCTTAACTAACATAGTGAAGCATAATACTTAATAGTCCTTAAGAATAAGTAACACAGATTTCATTTTAAAACTTTAACATGAACATTTATTTGTCATCTTAATTTTAATAAGTAATAATTTTCTTACATATTATAGAAATATATATTCATGTACAACACAAGCCTGCAATTAAATTAGTAAGCATTAAGAAATAATTAAAATACAGTGATGAGCACAAAGGCATCCAGACACTAAGTTGTACAATTCAGACATTAGAGACAACCTAATTTTATTGCCATCCCCCCAAAAAAAAACAATAAAGCTCAGCAGATAGGAGCATTTATGATCAAGTGTTAGAAAATAACTAGCACCTTTTCTCATTAAAATGATTGTCAACTTTTCCAGGAAGCCTATATAGAGCATTTCTAATTTTGTAAAGAAAGTAAAAGTAATTGATACATACCATAATGCTTAGCTGTTGCATATTTCAGCATTTGCATAGAATGTTTGAGAAAATAAAAAGGAAGTCTTGAAACTAGGATATCACTTTTAAATAAAGAAAATGCTACACAAGTTCCTATATTTTACTTGAGTTAGAAAGCTCCTAGCATACATTCATAGACTACTGTTGTATCCTATTAATCTAGATCCTTTGATTCATGTCGATAACAAAGTATTCATTGCTTGGCACTTTGCTAAGCATTAAAGTTGTTGTCCTAATTAAGGTAATATTCTTTGCTAGAAGGAGCTCACAGTCTAACACAAAAAATATGATTTTGAAAGTATTTTGAAAACTGCAGGCAAAGTATGTATCTCCACAGAGGACATCAACAATTGGTTTCAAATTTACTGCATAGTGAAACTTTGAAAATATAGCAGATATGTTCCTAAAATGTTATGCCCATGTAGCACTAGTATATGTAGATATTTGCTACAATGTTAATCAACTCATGATTAACTAGTATATGGCTGAAAGGCAAGTGGAAAATGATGGCTCTAAAACAAGTTTGGTTGGACAGGAAGTAGGAACACAAAACTGGTCAACAACACAATACTTGTCCTATGTACAAGTGCACATAGGAGTTCATTAAAGCAAAACTATATTAATATGAAAGTGCCAGCTATATCACTTTGGTCTTTTTAATATCTTATTTGCTAAATTCATAACTGCTACACACAAAAAGATTCAGAAACGAGTATACCAAGATCAGCTCACAATCACTTTAAGTACATTCATCTGTAAGAAGGCAAGAAGATTAAAATTTTTAAACATTGACAGGCATTGAAATGAATTTTACATATTTTATTAAATTTTAACTGAATACAATAGTATAGCAATGACTTAGGTCTTTTCCTTCTAGGTATCAAACAAGCAAAGCTACCGTTCATTTTATCAGAGTAAGTAACTATAGTTGGTACAGCATATGGTGATTTGTTCAGTGGTCATTAAGATATTTAAATAACAAAGCAATTGCATGTTTTCACTTAAAAATAATAATACAGCATAAAACATAAAAAAGGTATAGATTAACCCTAATATCCAATCACTCAAAGAACGCATGCAGAAGTTAGCTAGATGTGTCTGAGGCCTGGGAATGTCTTACCTGTGCATATTAGTCATTAAAAATTATATACAACTTATACCCCAAAAGCTTATTTTTATTATTTGCTCCAGTTTAATACTGACACAAGAAATATTTGTTGGATGTGAACAATAAATAAAATTTTTCTCTGAAGTCCCTGAAAAGTGGAGCAGTATTCATTCTGGGAAATACTTCACTTTAAAATATCTGGGAGTTAGACAAAAGCTTCCAATCAAATGTCAATTTCAGTGAACAATTGAAAAAGCCCTGCATTTTCATCAACATAGGAATCACTATAGCTGACACATATAATTAGAGTATATTATTTTTGTCCTTTTAACAAAGAAGGGAACTTATAGCATTTAATGGATGGATTCATGGTACCTAATGGGTCTCTCCTCTGCCACAAAGAAAAAGCAAGTATGGAGTACGGAAGTCAGTGTGTGTTTGGCTGAATCGAACCCAAGACAGTGATGCCTACAGATGATTTTAGGGATTCCCCATTCATAGATTTGGTGAATATGAGATATGAAATGGTAAATATGAATATGGTGAATATGAAATATGTGAAACAAGGATACTTTACTGTTTTTATCCTTTTCCCTGGGGAATTTCTCATCACCCTCTCTCTCTCTCTCTCTGCTTTGTTTTTGTTGTTGCTATTGTTAGGGCATGAAAACAAAAGCTAGCAAAAACATCTAGGTAGGCATGACAAAGGCAGGTCATACCACTACTATAAAGGAATTTGTATATTGTTGTTGTGGTGGTTATGGAGTTCAATACAATTTATTTAGAAGAAACAACCATTAAAAAAAATTCTGAGATGTGCTGTGTGTTTAAAACCTATCTCTACATTCTCAAAAATACTGTAGGGCTTATTTCCTTAAATTATGTAATAATAACAACTCCTTGCAAACAATAATTAACAAACTTGCACTGTGCATTCCATGTTCTGGCATTTCAAGAAATAAATGAATGTTGTTCATATGCTAGAAGAAAAACAATGAAATACTGACAGATTATTTCCAGCAACACAATATTGGTATCTTTCTTGGGTTTCACTGTATTGCAACATATTTTGTACAGAATTATGCATCCTATCACCAATTATTATCTATGATTTATCCCAATTTATCTGTTGGTATAATAAGCAAATGTTCTTCAATGTAAGTTGCAAACAAGATTTTGCAAAATATAATTCAATAAATATATTTATGTATGATACACAATTTATCAAGTGTATTTTTACTGGCTTTAAAATGGTATCATTATCAACAAAATGGTGTAAATAGTGTAGAGAAGAGAAAAACATGTTAAGTCAAGAGACCTGTGTTTTATTTCCAATTGTTCGTTTACTCAGATTAATACGTTTAGCCAAAGCCTTTAATTTGGTCTAGTTTAGTACTGTACAGTAAAAATGTGATATGTAATAAAATTAGTATAGAAAGTTGAGACATAATGAGTTAATTAAACATACCATTTGGTACATAAATATATCAAAAACAAAATATAACCCAAATAAAAATACATCTAATTGCTCAGAAAATAGTTCGCTTCATCTATCCCATCTTTTAATCCAAAAATACTCATATTTTCATTAGAAATAGAAAATAGGTGGTAGAAAAATAAACTCCATCAAATAATGTTAAAAATATTGTGCTCTACTTTAATGACCAAAGTCTATATATGGGTTTAACCCAGTAATATGATTCTAGACATATATGAAAAACCTCATCCCCCAAAAAAGTATGTCAGACTTGGCCAAGAAAACGTTTTAAAATTGAAATTTATGAGGCAGAAATCTCATTCTTCTTTTTGTCTTAACAGAACTTTTTATCAATTTCTTATACTTGGATAGAATGCCTAGTATTGAGCATCAGTGTTTTCTTATAGAGATACCTATCTGAATTTGTCACATTTGGATTAAAAACAAATCAAAACCCTCCCAAAGCCTGTTTAATCACTGGAAGCAAGATATTTGCTACAATGTTAATCAACTCATGATCAGTGAATACTGCCCTGCAGAATTATTATTCAATATTGCTAGCCATATTAAAGTACACATAAGGATAGAAATGCATAATGTAGTGTACCTAAACTTGCCAAGGGAACAAGAATTCCATACTAAAAAAAGTTCATATTTAGATGGTAAAAACTTATCTAGTGAAAATAAAGTTTATAAAACATATATAAATAGTGGAGAAGGAAGCACTGAGATAAGGGAAGTAATTTGGTGTAAAAATTTCTGCACACTCCACCAAAGTCAATTTTAATTTTCACCTTAAAAGTAGAGACAGTAAAACTTATCATTCATAATACTAACCATAGCAATTCTGCCAGAACCTGTACATAAATGAATTAAAGAAAAAGCAGTAGACAGAAACCTAAAATGAGTTAACTGGACTTTTTGAAGAGTTGAAACTATAGTATTTGAAGAGCTAAGAGCAAATAAGAAAACCAGAATCATAAAGACATGAGTTCAGGAAAGTATTCGTTTTAATTATGTAATATTAATTTATTATTTTAATTAATAAGCATTATAAGTAGTTACTGATAGCTGGAACTCTCTGCTCTTAAGTGTATTCTCACACATGACTGTAATATGAATGCAAAGAGAACCCAACTTAAAAATGTGTGCAAAGGCAAGACTTTAATTTTGCTTTTAATCGCACCAATTATTCTTGGTAATTTATACTACAGTAAGAAACTTAGTAGCTGCGATGTACCCGTGACGTCACGGCAGAGACACAGCCTGTGTGACATGTGAGAAATACTGTGATGGTGAGCTTTGTTCCTCAAAGTTGTCAGTTCCCAATGTTGCCAGGCACTTCAGATTATTAATTGTTAACATCAGGCAGATTGGCTTTCCTAGATTCTTTAAAATCACATGTAATTACATATTTATCTGTCATAAGGAAATCTCATTAACAAAGTGCCCACTAGACCATACACACTTCTCCTGTCCAGGAAACTGAGCCTGCAGCTTCCTCCTTAGTGGAGATGAATGCTCATGGCCAAAGGAGCATCTCCAGCGGGCTACAGGAAGCCCCTCCTGAGCCTCACGAACTCATCAGCCTG
The DNA here is from genome assembly GCA_004027025.1 of Myocastor coypus. NCBI lineage: Eukaryota > Metazoa > Chordata > Mammalia > Rodentia > Myocastoridae > Myocastor > Myocastor coypus. The sequence goes on from PVJA010014347.1 coordinate 34,701, forward strand.
CCCGCGTCATGGAGCATGGAGGAGGAGAAGCACATTCAGGGAAACTCAAAGGTCCAGGGACCCAGACAAAAGCAGTAACACTGTCTCTTTCTGCAGAGTGAGTACAGCAAATACAGCAATACAGCCTTTCAGAGAAACTTGATCCATGGGAGTCTAGGGCATCTATTAAAAAAAGAAATGCACTGTACAGATAAACTAGAAAATCTGAATCCTGTAACTTTTATCCATTGTATCCTTGAGTAATCCTTCAAACGGAAAAAGTCACTAAAATTCTAAATACAGTGTTTTACAGTAAGTAGTTTTTATGTTTTGTGAAGTGGCAACTAGAACAGAAATTACTTATTTATAATAAATAATAGTTCCCTTCTAAATCCAGCTTTAAGGACAGCTATGCCTGAGTCACATAAATATGCCATTTTTTAAATTTTATTTATTTTTTTTCTTGTTTCAGAACCTTTGTTTATTCATTCACTCATTTTTATGGCTGACTCAGCCCACCCTGAGGGCAGGGCTGGCGCAGCATGTGGTGCCGGGGATCGAACCGCAGTCCCTGAAGCCACCCAAGCTTTCCCAAGCAGGCGCTTTAGACCACTGAGCCATCCCGCTGGGCCCCTAAATATGCCATTTTTATGAGAAAAAATATGCTAAAACCATTAGGACTGTGACATCATTATCACTCTTCAGAATCATCTGTATTGCCAAGAAAAACAGGCAATTTAAAAATTATATTCAGATTATAGCGAATTTAATCTCTGACAAGTTCAACACTAAGTAAATCATAATGCAAATTGCAGCTAAACCTAAAGTTTTTTCACAGTAAGTTTAGAGCTTCTGTATTTATAGGTTATCTCCCTTTGCTACTTCAGTATCTGTTGGCAAGCAGTACTAACACTTTAGGAGTTCTGTTTTTATATATACTCAATTTTAAGGAATTTTTATGGCTTCATCTGTTATTTTTTCTTGAGAAATTATGTCACATTAACGTCCCCCATAGCCTTTGTGTGAATCCTAAAAAGTCCTGTGTGAGTAAAATTCACCCCACATCAGCTCCGTCATCACACTGCACTCCTTCCTGCTAGGGAACCTACTAGCTATGACTTGCAGTATGCACTACTAGTCTGAAACAGTCTACTTCTGACAGGATGCTTTAAAATTTTTTCTCATAAAAAACTAAGTTTATCACCACAGTTATTTCCATATTTATAGTATTGTACAAAACATTATTTTATATATATTAAATATTCTTTTCTTATATCCTGATTACCATGTTGAACAGCCAGAGAAGGGTGAGTATAAAAACCTCTAGATATTTAAAGTACACATTTTTTTTTTTTTTTTTTTTTTTTTTTTTTTTTTTTTTTTTTTTTTTTTTTTTTTTTTTTTTTTTTTTTTTGCGGGACCGGGGTTTGAACTCATGACCTTGCACTTGCCAGGCAGGCACTTGTGCCACAGAGCTACATCCCCAGCCCCTTTAAAGTACACATTTAAACACATCAAATTTAGTTGTTTTCCTCCTTCTCCAGGGTTCAGGTAAAGCCCAGGAACCCATGAGTTAAGAAGGCTGGAACTTGGTGCAAAACAAGTCAAGTTTAAGAGTGCTGTGAATTTATATTAAGAAGACATCATGTCTTCCAGTGTGAAACCAACAGCACCTGATCCACAGGCGCTTTTACGCTGTGCTCCTTGAAAAGGATCAGGACTGCATACAAACACATCAAGACGGATCCATTCCAAAGTTCTACTCATAAATTGGGAATGTCTTAAATAGTGAAAGAAAAAAAAAAAAAAAAAAAAAAAGCAGGGCTCTCTGTTAACACAAATGGCAATATACTTAAACTAGAGAGTGATCACAAATTATTTCACTCCCTGGCTTACCAAACTGCCCAAATTGACGATGGTAAGCAGGGCTTGTTAGGGTTTTTAGTGGTGACTTTGCCTTTGATCTTGAATATTTAAAAACCTGTCATTTTTGGGGAAAAAGTCATATTCAACACTCACTGCTAGAGACAACGAAGGCAGCCTTTATGTCCACCTCCATTAAGGCACCCGGAATAGTGCAAATTCTAGGCCAAAATTCTTTTCTCAATCTAAATGACTGTTAAAGCAATAGTTCTTCCAAACAGTTCAGGGGAATAGGGAGATCATACAAGTAAAATAATTTATATTATCTTGGATCAATTGTGAATCTAGTAAGTCATGTTATTGTTTTAAGTGTATTCTTTAGTTTTCGACATTTATATATGGGAATTAATATGTAAGCACGTTTATTATCATGTCATGCATGACTACATCATCTCATCACGTATGTGTCTTGAACTTGCAATTTTCCTTTCCTTTTTTTTCTAACTAACACAATCAGGATTTGAAATGAAGGTTAATAAAGACATCCAAAGAGTTGGAAAGTAAATGCACATTGGTTTTGACTCGACCCTCCACAGGTATATGAACCTCCTGTGTGCAGAAAGCTTGGGAATGCACCCTAGGACCCGTCTCTGCTGGCAAGTGATTATAAAGAGTTTGATATCTAAAGTCCTACAATCATTCATTTGTTATTTATTTGCTAAGGATTTACCATCTACATTCGTTCAAGTGTGTGTATTTAGGGCAAGACATGTTTTGGAAATATTTAGGGTTGGAGAGGGACTACATAATGATGACATATTTTGCCGGGCGTGGTGGCGCACTCCTGTAATCCCAGCACTCGGGAGGCTGGGGCAGGCAGGAGGATCGCTGTGAGTTCGAGACCAGCCTGGGCTACAAAAGTGAGCTCAAGGCCAGCCTGAACTGCATAGTGAGACCCTGTCTCAAAAAGACCAAAAAAAAAAAAAAAAAATGATGACATATTTTTATGACAAGTCAGAATTCAATACAGAAGCACTGATATAAGATCAGCTAATTCAAGGTTGAGTAAAACTAAATTAAAAACCATATACTGTCACATTTTTCCTGATTTATTTACCCGTGATATTGGCACATCTTGTTTTATTTAATATTGAAAAATACATATATCCTTTCATAAGGCAGGAAAGCAAATGTTAAAATGAAAAAAAAAAAAAAAAAAAGAAACGAAACATTATGTTGCTCCCTAAGTATGAGCCATACGCTTAAATAGTGCATAAATTTCAGAAGCACATTCTTGATGTTAGCTCCTATAAAAGCTTGGTGTCCAGGTACAGTCTCATAAGAAATAAGAATAGCACCTGCTCCTACTGCGATAGAAAATATAACAGCAAATTCCCTTAGACATTTCGACAGTGTCATAATTTCAATAATGAAGCACTACGTACTTGTTAGTCATCATATTAAACTTTGCATTAATAGGTGTAAATACTTGAGTTTAGCTATGATATTTATAGTTTTGAAAACACAGAACCATCAAATGTGTTTGAATTACAGATGGATTCAGAGAGCTAGGTGTTTTCAGTTTTAAAAAAAGAGAAATTTCTCCATTAACCTAAGCTACAATATTTCAAGCTTCTTGCTGTTATTTTAAACTACATACCTACAGTTCCATGTCACACAGTCTACTTTCTAGGAGCCCAGTGAACTTCCCTGGTATACCCACAGGCAGCAGAAGTCCAGTCAGCAGAGGGCAGAATTCCCAGTGCCACTATTCTGATAAAGTGAATATGTTCTCCATCCCACTTTCTGTGCCTGAGTAAAAGGCTTGCTTATGCTTTGTTTTCGTGTCTGTTTTTGTGGAAAGGAGGAAGCTAAAAGAATCCGAAGGGCTTCTGCTGCCAGGCAGCCAGACCCGTGTGCAGCATGCGTAGCCGTACTCTCAAGTCACAGCTGTATGCTGGAGACAAGTAGAACTTTCTCTAGCTATCAACTGTCAGCCAGGATTCTGCTTTATTCTTTGATATTTGAGCATAGCAGTGGAATTTGGTGGAGGTTTAGTTAGAAGAAATCTCTATAATTTTCTGGATAAAGAACAAGAATCCTTTGAAAAATCAGTAGACATAGTGCCAGGCAAGGTGCCATCCAGATTTTTAATCTATCTGCCTGTTAGGTGAGGGAGCTGACAATGACCTGGAAGTTCTAGTCTTAGCACCAGATACTAATGCAGCCCCTCACAGAAATCATGTGTTTGGATTACTCTAATGTAAGAGTGGCTGCAAGTAATGGTGTGAAACAGAATCTTTCCTTTGTTATCAAAGGAAATTTGATATGTTTTATATATCAAACATGTTTTATAGCAGATATCTGCATTTTGAAATTCAGATCACTTTCCTTTTCATCCATGTGCTTATCTAAAATCCACATTGTAGAACAGTATGCAAATATGATATACTTCTTTTGTGTCCGTGGATTTTTCTGACGTAAAAAGGACTACAATATTATTTTTGAATTTATTTATTTTTGCTTCCAGATATTCTGTTCATGTGTGTTTGTATGTGAGAAAATAAATTATTTGCCCCCAGTTCTATTTCATACTTTAATATCAAGTAAAAATGAAGTGTGAAGATCACTGTATGGGACAAAATATATTCTTAATTAAACCAGAGCCATTTGATTCAGATGCCTTTCTATTACCAAGAACAGAAGTCAGTGGAAGACTCTGAAATTTGTATTTTAACCATGAAATCCTGAGTCATTTATGGAAATATGTAAGTTGCATGGATTAGATATAGGTATAATCTCAACATTTAAGTACTCATAAGTTTTCAAAAGCTAATTTATAATTTGTTATTTAAGAAAATTTCATTTCCTTTTTAGTTGTAACTCCTTGTGTTAACAAAAAAACGCTGCATCATTTTAAAAAGTTAAACAAAATCTTAAGTAAATCATAAACCCAGATCAGGGATGTGGTTCTTCTTAAATATTAGTTTCTCTTTCTGAAGGCGTGTTCTGTGCTTGCGGAGTTTTGACTGCGACGTCGTCCTGTTTTGGTTTGCTCAGGGGCTCCGACTCTCTGGATTCGTGCGTGTGCGCCTCTTTCTTCCTTGCCTGCTCCTTCTTCCTTTCCTTTGCAAGCAGTCTATAGTTTATAGCGTTGCCAATGAGCAGCCAGATGCTGGCTGTTACCACAATGGCCCCACAGGCTATATACATGTATTCATATTTTTTAGTTACATCCACCAATTTACCTAAGAGACAAAACATTTTTAAGATGGCATAACAAAACAGTCATAAAAATACCCAGTAAATGCTTCCCCAAATTGTATGCTTCTTATTGAAATTAATGTCAAATTAGATTTTAATACAAAAAAATATTCTAGATTTTGACTTTTATATATATTTAGATATATGTGGGCATTTACAGAACTATATTCCCAGTACATTCAATTTATTGAAAATTATTTCCTGCAATAAAAATGTACATTCCAGACAGGCTGCACATATATGTGTGTATTTATAAATACGTAAAAGTGTGAGGCATACTTCTGTACCATATATGTACAATAAAATATGTGCAGTATTTATTTGCAGCAATCTCACTGAGGTAGTTTCACTTTCTATGCTTCCTTTGCTCTTCAACAAAGAGCAAAAAATTACATTATTTGGTGAATAAAAGGCTGTCCTCTGAGTCCCAGAAGCACTGACATCGCCATCCTCACTGTCATGCTCAACAGTTCACATGTCCTGACTCCGCTCCTCTGCGCAGTCACCATGCAGCAGTCGCATCACGGCTGCAAAGCCAGGCGTGGCAGAGTGTGGGCTCTGACTCAAGGGCATGTGTGTCTCAGATTCTTACTAGTCTGTAAAGAGCTAATCTAACCTCCTGTTCAAGTGCTGTGTCACTCTGGGGGCTAACTGCTTTATTTATTTATGTATTTATTTATTCATTTATTTAAATAGCTTTCTGAGACAATGGTATCAGGCCAAACTAATCAGAAAGAAACCATTTATTCCACTTTATGAGAGAGGCTACTTAAAAGCCAGCATGGTGTGTGTGTGTGTTTTTTTTTTTTTTTTTTTTTTTTTTTTTTTTTTTTTTTTTTTTTTTTTTTTTTTTTTTTTTTTTTTTTTTTTTTTTTTTTTTTTTTTTTTTTTTTTTTTTTTTTTTTTTTTTTTTTTTTTTTTTTTTTTTTTTTTTTTTCATACATTCAGCTGTCCCTCATTTGATTTTCCTTCAAAGCTTCAGTCAAATATTTGTAGTTATATGATGGTTGGTTGTAAACATTTAACAAATACCAAATGTGCCTGACTCTCTCAGGTATGGTAATTTCAGGCTGGACTCTCACAGTATTTTCTAAGTGCATGGGGAACTTCTTAGCATTAGCATCCCAGATGTGCTGCTTTCTAGAATCTACGGCTACCCTCTTAATTTCAACAATCAGTCTCAAATCAGCTGCCACCTTTGTCACCAGTGGCATGATAGACTGCCAATATTAACAAAGCAAGCACTCAATTATTACTGAAATTATCTTAAAAATATATTGCTGATGCAGGATTTCAGCACAGTAGAGGTAGACAACTAAGACTAAACTTTAGAACCCTGTTTTGACTTGATACTATTTTATCTTACCATGTATGGTATATATAATTTTTCTCAGTTGATTGCTCTAAGTTCTAAAACTCATTTGATAATTTTTGATCTGGATGGAAAGACAGGACTATTATACTTCTCTATGTGACCAAATCAGCTAGTTGATTAACAAAAAACCTAGTGGCTTTCACTATTTTTGAACAAATGATTTGTTACACTGTATATATGCATTGAGGGATGCACTACCTAAAAGCCAAATATTACTTCCTTAGGGTCTTACAGCTTTCATATATACCTAGCCATGTGGGAAGGTGACTCAAAAGCCATCAGTGACAACATTAACAAATTGAACATAAAATTTCCCACTTTCAAAATGACTCCCTGTTATGTAACAGAATGCACACTCACAGAAGGCTAAAAGTAATTACATCTAGCCTTAGCTCTGAGCAAGAGTGGCCAGGCCAAGAATCTAAGTGAGGAAGTTCAGTGTTGGCCAAACAATACACAATGGTCACTGGAAAAGACTGGCCTCAAGAAAAATATTAGTTTGTGTTTTATTTAAACCTAGAGTAAATGAAGCCTCAACTTCAAAAGCGGACTTAAATATGTGTGTTTAAATCATGGGTACAGATAGCAGAACTGAATCTAATCTAATTTTCTTTCAAAAGTATTCAATTATGTTTAAAAAGAAACCCATAGAATAATAAGGAAGTCCACAAAAAATATAGTTTCTGTGGTAACTTTTCTTTCTCTCCTTCCTTTCTTTCCTTTTCCATAAGCTCAGCTCAGTTTCTCAGATTTTGGTCATACTCTAATTGTGTTGTTTTTTGTTAACACACACACTTTTATAGTCATCTTTGGAAATATTTCAGATCCTGAAATCTAAAGGTAATCTTTATGATTTATAACTATGAAACATAAATTATCTGCCCAACAAAACAGCAGTGACTGGATTTTCTTTCACTTCTGCACTCTGTAGCACTGACACAGACGCAAGCCTCCTTTAGATGAGTAAGTTCAAATCAACAACACCAATATATTATGAAAAAAAATTCTGATTCTGAACTCTTGAAGTCATCATTTTATGTGGGATGTATTTTATATAAGAAAAAAAAGACATGTTCAGCAGTGATAAAACTGCATTTTTTAATTCATTTACTTGGTGCTGGGTGTCATTATGCAGCTTAGACTCATAGTGATGCTCCTGTCTCAGCCTCTCCAGTGCTGGGACTACAGGAGTGTACCTCTACACCTGGTTTTGGTGGATGGCCTAGCAGCACAGCAGCACAGCATGCAGTACTGGGGATTGAACCCGGGTCTTTGCACTTGCCAAGCAGCCACTTAGACCACTGAGCTATCTTCCCAGCCCCAAACCGCATTTTACTGTTGTGATAACATGCCTCCACCCCCCCTTTTTTTTTTTCCATACCAATGACTGAACTCCCTGTACTTGCACTTGCCAGGTAGTCATTTATGCCCTGGCCCTGTTGTGATAACATTGTTAAGAGCATAAAACAACTACTTTGATTAAAATAATTGCAATTTACATTCTAATTAACAGCCTAAGTTTTGAAATGTGTAAGGCTCGGACATAAATTTATGTCTAAAGTTGAACAATTGTGAAACTTAGAAATATTTAGTAGGACTTAAAATTAACATCTCCTGTCTCTCAGGTAATTAGCATTAATCAGATCACATGGTGTACTGTAAAGTTGCAGTTAAGATATTTATATTATATTCCTTGCTTTCTTGGATGAGAAAAATTCTTACCAGCAAGAGGAGGGCCAAGAAGAACCGGGCCGCATTCCACAACTGTGACAAGGCCCACAGCACTGGAGAACCTTGGTGCACCAACAAGGTCCATGAGAGTTTCAAAGAGGATGCTGCTAACACTCCCAAATCCAAAGCCAAAAAATGCAGCGTACACCACCAGGCTTGAGTAATTCTTGGCCAGAGGGCACAAGAGATGGCACACTCCAGTGAACAAGACTGCAAGGCTGAAGAAGTACTGGATTCGTGGTCGGACAAATTTGGAGTTTGCAACTAATCCTATACTTGGCCTAGCAAACATATCAACAAAAGCCATTACAGAAAGCAAGAAAGCTGCAGAATACTCATCTATTCCCTGATCTTTAGCATATGGAGCCAAGAATATAACAGGGGCAAAAAATCCTAGAAACATAATGACATTTCCAGAGAGGTAGATAAGAAATCCTCTATGCTTGAAAAGGGAGAAATCTAAATAGTGATTAATTTTTTGTGCTAGTGATTTCTTCTTGCGAATTTTCTTTGGATCTGAACCTTCCTCTTTTATGCCAATCTTTTTTTTAGAGTGAATAGTAGTTTGTTTGGGCTCAAGGGGCCTCATCAGGGCCCCAGCCACACAGGCATTTAAAAATATAGCTCCTAAAATCAAAAAGCTTCCCTTCCAGCCATACGTATTAAAAAGAAACTGATTGAAAGGGGCCAAAGTACTTAAGAAAACAGGACTTCCTGCCATGGCCAGTCCATTGGCTATCGGTCGTTTCCTATAGAAGTATTTGCCAATTATCGTTAAGGCTGGTTGCAGGTTGAAGGCTAAACCTAAACCTAAAAGAACAAGACAAAAGGGGAAAAAGAAAACATGAACATGTTATGCCATTTACAATAGAAATTACTTTTCAAAATGTACATTCAAGTGGACAAGGCAGAACTAAAAATGACATAGTAATAATCTGTAGAATTATAAATTTAATTGTAAAAAGTTAAAATGGTTTTCATAGTGCACACTTCATATGACTATTTCATATTCCTTTAAACACAAAAATAAAGTCAAGAATTGTTATTGATGCCTTAAAAGTCACAGAATAGGTAGAAATGACACGACTGTTGGTTTTAATTAAAATCATTTAACCTGAGAATCTCTTCCATATATATTTATGTGCAAATATGTAGTCTAAATTTCTTCCTTGTAACAAGCATGAAATTTAAAAGTGAGAAATTTTTAAAAGTTGAAGAATTGTGAACATATTGAAATGATAATAATCTATAATAATCCTACATCTCTTACAAAAATATTTTCAGATGTCATGCAATTAATTATAAATTTACACCATTATAATTGTATCCTCACATCATCAACATTCCATATTTAATGTGTATAGGTTCATATGTGTACTAACAAAAAAGAATTTTTTTACATAAAATAAAATTTTCCTTCAGGGATTAAAGCTGATTATTTGCATGAGGCAAAGTTCCCATCAAGTATGAAATGCCTGGGCAGAGTACTGCTGCTGGGAAATGAATTATCTCTTGTCGTTCACAAAGGCAGTACTTAGTAATAGTGATGACTAAAGTCCTTTTTAAAGTACTCAACATTGATTTACTACTCTTCTTTTCTGCTTTTAGGAATTATTCAATGTTAGATTAGACACTAGAGAAGTAAGAATTATTTTATATTTACTAATTTACCTAAATTGAAACAGTACTGAAAAATGGTGAAGTATTCAAGTTCTAGGACATGTACATCTAACTTTACTTAGTCTAATCCTGTAACACAAACATCTTGTATTAATAGGGGAGTGTCCAGGACAGAGGACCAAGAGCAAGCATTGGGAGATGAACAGGACAGTGTAATTGCTAATGCCACCCTGCCCTACCTATGAGAAATGCAAAATAAGTGCAATTAGGTGTATTTTAACAAATAATCAAACTGACCAGCCCATGATAAAATAACTTGTAAATGCAAGACCCTATACTAAAATCTAGGTAATGTGTAACGAAGTCTGTCACCCCGCACAGCCCACCAATTTTGCCTCTAGAAGTCCCATGTTTTCATTAGGACATAGCTAGCATTTATTTGTCATTCCAGCTTGGTAAAATGAACACCAAACTTAAAATCAATAGAGTTCAATCTTCCCTAGCTACTTGCCTCTTTTGTAGCATGGGACAAAATGCCCATAATTTTCTGAGGTCCAATTAATAGCATAAAAGAGTTGCCAAAATCAAGTAAGCTGTACAATTGAGGTTATAAAAATGTCACTGTCATTATTATTTTTAATATTTATTTTTAAATAAAAAGCTGGGTATTATAGTACTATATAGTACTATAGTCATCTTATATATTAATCATTTATCAACTCCCTAATAAAGTATAGACAAGAAACCAGCAGTTATATTAATTTTTCATAAACCTTTGAATGTAGTTTTATTTGTATATCATTATTTTTTACTATTTTTTAAATTTTAAAATATTTATATATATATATATTTATTTATTTATTTATTTATTTATTTATTTATTTATTTAATGCTTTTAGGACCTGGGGATACAGGATCTACAGAGTTTCACTTCATAGATCCAACTCGCAGAGATTCTCCTGTTTTCAGCCTCCCAAAGTGCTGGGGTCACAGGCACCTGCCACTAGGCCCAGTCTCCATCAGGGTCTTAGTGTACCTGGGGGGCGGGGCCAGCAAGGTATGCAGGGGGATAGAACCCTGGCTGCTGTGGTCTGCAGAAGCAGGCACTTCTTTCTGCTGAGCTATCAGGGCGGGCCCAGAATATAGTTTCTTAAGTAAGATTCATTTTTCAGGGAAAAAATAGTGCTTCCCCATTGTATAATTTTAAGTCTGTTTGAGACAACAGACATTCGATCTAGGATACAACGATGATGAGTGGCACCGCATCATCGATCAAAGTGCTAGTGGCCAATGTGCTAGGGTCACCTGAAGTGCCAAATCTAGACTATAGCCTCTTGACACCACTTTTAACATAGTAGCAGTGATAATTTAGGTAACTTACAAGGAAATAAAGACAAGAAATAGTCTTTAAAGAAAAATCTGTGTTTATACCACCACCTTACCTGGCTAAATAATGAAAAACAAGGAAGTAGAAACAAGTCAAAGTTGTTTTCTTTTTAATATTTACATAGCAATACATTACCTTGTAAGAGATTTCATTTCTTAAAGTGGATTGTTTGAGCATTCCATACCTTGAATTTTAATGCACCAGCTAACACGTCAGTACTAAGTCAATTCAAAGAAAATAAGATTTTTTTTGTTGTTGTTCTTCCTTTCAATAGAGCATGACAAAAATTACAAGTGCTATAATGCAATTATGGACTATGTATACCACTACTTCCTCTCAGTTCAAAGAGAAGAAATTTTTTCTTTTTTTCTTTCTTTACCAGTATCGATTAGAAAATTTGTCACGTCTACACCCTGTCCTCTGTATAACTACTATGAGGACAACAATATGCAATGGCAATTATTGCGAACATATTACTAATGTGTTTTGAAATTATCAAGTTTTAGAAAAATAAACTGTAAGACTTGGCTTACCTCCAATGAAGCCCACGGTGATGTAAAGCTGTATGACGCTGTTGCTGAAGGAGGCCAAGATCATCCCCACGCAGCACAGCAGGCCTCCGACCATCACCACTGGCCGGCTGCCATATTTATTCACCAAAATACTACTGATGGGACCTGAAGTAAACAGGGGAGTAAGAACTATTCAGCTGTTGGGCTCATTTACTTATCCAAAATTTTGAAAGCTGGAAGGGAATATTTCAATTTTTATGAGGAAGAGTATAATGAAGACTTTTTAAAAACACTTCACAAACAATCAGTTTGATAGCGTATTTATCTCCTGAGGATGAAACTGCACTACGCTGTGCATGCTGGCTTGATGGCTGGGTACAGACAGTCTCCTGCCTCAGCTTTCCAAATAGAGAATCTGCATTTGCCACTACTTTCAGAAGACAGGCTATTATTTTTTAAATTCAGTTTTATTAGTATAGATATGTAATGAGAACTAAGGCTTATATGAATGATTCATCTATTATAATTGCATAAAATTTCATTTTCTAGAATAAATCTTATGTGCATAAACATACATGCCATTAACTAATGTTCAAATTATATTTTATCATCTTTCATCTTTTTCTTTAGTGTATAGTTTCATTGAGTTCAAGACCCTAATTGTTTTCATGTCATATTATTGTAGCTATTCCTCAACAGCTGAAATGTTTTACACTTGGATGTTTACTTTAGTATCTTATTATAGGATGTTCAAGCTGGAGGCACAGGCAGTAATGTAGCTACCATTGCCTAAACATTTTTGAGTATTTTCTGTGACTTTATGTGGACCATACCTAATCTCTCATGCTTAAATCACTTTAAGGAGAATTTAAAAAGGGAATAAAAAATTAATCTTCACGTCTTCCTAGAAGATCTGTGGACAAATTCTGATAATGTTAAGAGTTACATCCTGTTTTTCTTTTTCTTTCTTTCTTTCTTTCTTTCTTTCTTTCTTTCTTTCTTTCTTTCTTTCTTTCTTTCTTTCTTTCTTTCTTTTTTCTATGCAACATTAATAGGGAGGTGGGTCATGCCCACACACTGCACTCTATAGAATGATTGTGAGGACAATATGCAATATGTCAACTTTCAAAGAAAAAAAGGGGGAAAAGAAAAAAAAAAGTAATGTGGATTTAGAAAGGTTAATGTT